>VZRW01001553.1:251010-296742 GCA_013398125.1 Aegotheles bennettii
TTCGTGGGCAAGAACGGTGCCTGCAACGTGGCCCATAAAAACATCCGGGAGCAGGGGCGCTTCCTCCAGCACGTCTTCACCACCCTGGTGGACCTGAAGTGGCCCCACACGCTGCTCATCTTCACCATGTCCTTCCTCTGCAGCTGGCTGCTCTTCGGCATGGTCTGGTGGCTCATCGCCTTCGCCCACGGGGACCTGGACCACAGCACCCGGCTGCAGCGGGACCCCGGCGAGGGGGCGGCGGCGGCCCCGGCCGGCTTCGTGCCCTGTGTGACCAGCATCCACTCCTTCACCTCCGCCTTCCTCTTCTCCATCGAGGTGCAGGTGACCATCGGCTTCGGGGGACGCATGGTGACAGAGGAGTGCCCGGCTGCCATCCTGGTGCTGATCGTGCAGAACATCGTGGGGCTGGTGATCAACGCCATCATGCTGGGCTGCATCTTCATGAAGACCTCGCAGGCCCACCGCCGGGCCGAGACCCTCATCTTCAGCAAGCACGCGGTCATCGCCCTGCGGGAGGGCAAGCTCTGCTTCATGCTGCGGGTGGGTGACCTCCGCAAGAGCATGATCATCAGCGCCACCATCCGCATGCAAGTGGTGAAGAAGACTGCCAGCCTGGAGGGGGAGGTGGTGCCCCTCAACCAGATTGACATCCAGATGGAGAACCCCGTGGGGGGCAACAGCATCTTCCTCGTCTCCCCACTCATCATCTACCATGTGATAGACAAGAACAGCCCCCTCTACGACATCTCCCCCCTGAACCTCCACCACCACGAGGACCTGGAGATCATCGTCATCTTGGAAGGGGTGGTGGAGACCACTGGCATCACCACTCAAGCCAGAACCTCCTACCTGGCAGATGAAATCCTCTGGGGCCAAAGGTTTGTGCCCATTGTGGCAGAGGAAGATGGGCGATACTCTGTGGACTACTCTAAATTTGGTAACACAGTGAAAGTGCCCACGCCCTCGTGCACTGCTAGGCAGCTGGAGGAGGACAAGAGCATTATGGACACCATGCCATTTTCCCCTAAAGGCACAATAAGGAGGAGGTCTGTCAAGCTAAAGCCCAAGTTTACCATAAGCGAAGAGCCTTCCTGATGCTTTTTGACTGGGAAACTCTGTTAGGGCTTTGTGTCTGAAAGATCTCATAAACTCAAAACACTGAGGTGGCCTCTTACTTTTTTTTAAATTCAGGTTGGTAGCACAAGGTATGTTCTGGTATTATTTATTGTGGGATAAATCTAAAGCTAATTATATTTTTTTAAAGATGTGAGAGATTTCAAGCAGCACTGGGAGTAGGAAAATCATGGTCTGCAGCTTTAAATTTCAATTCAGACTATCCTGTTTAATGGCACCATCATTTTGCATTGATTAATCTGCAGGTAATGACATTTTCTCAAAAACTAAATGTAAATTTCTCTTCAGAGGTTGCAGTACTTAGGGTCTTGCAGTGTCCTGAAGTCAGTAGTTTTTAACTTTCATTTTTCTAACTTGAACAATCAATATAGCAAAATAAAATATTAATTAATAGAGTAGTCTGGATTTAAATTACAGCAAAAAGGTCAAGCAATGTTATGTATGACACAAGACCAGATTTGGAAGTGTGTATGTATTATACTCCATGTCTCAAACAAATTAAATGCCAGATTTGCTTCATCCATATTGTATTGTGTGGAGCCACTCCCACCACATGCAATATGAAATGTATTTGAATATTTAGTTTTGTTTATTTTAAAAACCTTTACACTTCCAAAATAAAACATTCAGGAATACCTTTTTGGACTGCACATTTCTGATAGTAATCAATGCTCTGCCTTTAAAAAGAGCAGCAGATAATATATAACTGAAAATAATTATAAATAGGAAAAAATCTGCATCCTAATTGTCTCAATGAGGAGAAGCAACACCCCACCCCCTCCCCGGAGCCACATGGCAATACCCAGTAAAAAATCTTTCCTTTAGGTCAAAGTGAATTCTGTTAGGTAACCAGGGAATATAAATAGAACTGGATATTTTAAATGAAAGGGCAATGCTGAATGCTGAAATTGTGTCTGCATGCAGTAGGCAAAACCTTTCACTCCTTTCCCTTTTGTAAAAGAAGCAGAGGTTTTTGTGCCTAGGGAAGGGGGGGATGTGTAAGGTGGCGTGGTCACTCCTGGGGTGCTGTCACAAAAGGTACTCCTGCTGCGGAATGACTCCCTTTCCATGTGCATCCTGAGCTCCTGCTCAGCCGGTGCCTGCCTTGGTGTTCAGCTGAATGCAGGATCTGTCATTCACCAGCGAACACGAAGGAGCCATGTTCACCTCCTCAGTTCCACTGTGACAGTTGGAGCAATTCTCCTGCAAATCCTCCATTCGGGGATGTTAGTAAGAGCAGCAATTTTATTTCTATGCAGGGTTAATAGGAGATAGCAGCGGTATTAACTACAGTGTGCTATTAACAGGGCAAACTGCCACTCGAGTAGAAGAAGATAATGTTGTCCAAATAAAGCCTAAATAAGCATTACAGAACTGATCCAACACCTGGTTACACAACCTGTGCGAAGAGGCACCGGGTTGCTTTCAAACTTAACTATTCAAAAAGCTTATAGTATCAAGTTCTTGTGTGTTATGTAGTTCACAACAGACCCCTGAAGTGGTTCGTGTCGACAATAATACAGCAAATTTTTGGTGCCTTGTCAGTGTAATGATATGACAAGTGTGACAAAACTTCCATATTGACTACAGAATATTTTCAGGCATCTATAATAAAATAAATTCATGTTCTGGTAAAATAACGCGTTGCTTTAAAATTAGAAAATAGTAGTTATATTTTCAATATTTATGTAGTTCAGTTTCACAAAGAGCTGTATCAGCATTATCAGACTGCCAGTTAAAAGAATAAATGCCTGTTCAGTTTCCAGATTCCCAGTACACCAATACTATTCTGTGAACAGCTCTAAGAATGTGGTATGTGTTTCACAATGAAGACAGTCAAGCTAGCATTAGCAAGTAGTCAGCAAAGAAAATTTGGAAAGGCATATTTTACATTTGTAATCATAAAAAGTCCTATTTTTAAAAACAGGGAATGATTGAATGCTATTGATTAAATTTCTTCTGTAAGACTGAGTCTAGCTGTCACATTATTTCTCAGCTTTCCCTTTTACTACTTCTGTTCCACTGCTCGTTGGAGGGACATTACAGTAGAGCTATTTGCATCTCCTAGACACCTTTGTTCCTTTGAAAGTTCATTGTTCTTTATCACATGTTACAATAGTACTGCTCTATTCTTACAGGAGTCATAGATAAAATATTAGAGTTAGCTTTCCAGTGGCTTGAAACTGTGGCTTCTCCTTAGCCTCCTTAGTGCCTTATTTCAATGTGGAAGGTACACTTCAAGGTTTTCATATAAGGCCTCTTCAGCTCTGGTAGCATTTTAAAGCTCTTGTCAAGATTTGACCTAAATGTGAAGCAATTTCAGCAGTGCTACCAGGCAACTATTTTCAGGAACTGATGCAAGCCTCTTACTTCCTCAGGGAAATCTGTGCTCCAGAGAGGTAGAGGATTCTCTTTGTTCCCTGTGAGATGGGAGGAGAAAGGTGGGACAAAACAGCTTGCATTTGCTGAGCTGCTTTCAGAACCACCTTTTATGTCACTTCTTTTACAAGAATCTGCCTGATTTTTGAAGTCTTGCAATAAATAGATGTCATAATATTATGAGGAAGGCAGGATTTGTACTATTAAAATCACCATATTGAATTACTTTCAAAGTGTTGGTGATTTTGAATCTCAGGATTCTTGTAATTTTAAATTCTATTCTTTCACCATTTAAAATATTCAGAAGCATTTCAGGGGCAGAGCAAGGAAGACTGTGTATTTATTTTGTACTTGGGATATAACTTCTTTGTGAAGATCCTTTCATTTGTGTCATTTACAAAGTACTTAGGAACACAAATATCTGAAATTGTTCTTGAAGTGGTACTTGGTGCTGACCACCCCCACTCTCTGTAGGAAGGTTCTGAAGAAGGTGTCAATGCTATGATTTGACACAGAAAAGCCCTTGTTCTTAGCGGTGAGGAAATGCTGTGTTTTCTGTAGTTGAAGTCCAAAATGAGTGAGCTTTTGAACTTTATCTCTCAGCCTATGTCTACCTACTTTTTGATAGGTGCTACCGCAGCTGGGGTCCTGCTGAGCAGCTGAGGATAGTGTGCTGTGGCTCCTACCACTGCTACCTCTCCACATGTCCTCTGCACAGAAACCAATGTGAGGGAAGCTGAAGGCTGCATGGTCTGGGTTTGCCCTGACCGAGGGGAGGACATGGACACCAGAAGTGGGAAGCTGTAGGTTTTGCAGCTATCCATTGCTGAGTTTATGGTGTGGCAGAACCAGCTGTGTCCATAGGAATTGCCTATCACGTGCTTCAGAGTGAGTCCAGAGACCATTATCAGTGTATACTCATACTTCACAACTGTTTAGTGCATTCTAATTGGAGTTTGTTGAGCTGTTTGGATCGACAGAAGGATCACAGAGCTTATTAATCAGAAACACAGACTGGAGAACACTTAAGTTGTATGCCACAGTTTTAAAACACTTGTAGTGATTGGTGGTGAGAACATAGCCACTGGGCATGTCTGTTTCATGTGGCATTCCCTAATGACATCAAGTGATATATGTATACAAAATTAGAGTATAACAAGGTCTGACTTGGTCTCTTTGTCCCCCAAGGCACATGATAAGTATAGTATTATAGCAGTGTACTTCAGGAGGACAGTGTCCCCATAAAATACAGGGTGTTTCAGGGCCCATTTGAAATGGAACTTCAATTGAAACTGGATCCATCTTTTTGAAACACCATGTAAATACAAACCAGGAGTGAACTCAGGAGGCTGCATATTAAATCAAAAGAGGGTCAGGGACACAAAATAAATACATTTAAAATCCACAAGTGACACAGTGGGAAGACAATGTCAAGAAGGAATAAAATAGTTTCATTTGAAACCCTTCACACCAGCAGAGGTGTGACGATGCTGAAATGAGAGATCAGAGAACTAAAAAGCAGGTATGAAAGGCTGGTATAAAAGTCCTTAACAAGGCCAGGGCTTACATGCTAGCATAGATTAGCAACAGGGTCAATGTCAAAATTCAGTCTGCCCTGTGAGGCAAGACTGCAGGCTGGGCACGGTCAGCATTGCTCAGTCCAGAGGGTAAATACTGCTGCATGCTGAGCAAGGTACAAGTCACAACAGAGCCCTGTTGGAAGCAGTGTTAGGAGGGCTTTGTGGTGACTGATTCTTGTGGTTAGTTATTTATTAATGGTTAATAATACCAATCTAATGAATAATTAATAGTTCTTTGAAAACGGAATTTGTTTCTTCAAGGTTTCCTTCCTCTTCTTCTCTTTGTATATTGGTCACCCCTAACAGTAATTATTGTAGGTCTGCTAGCACAGTTTGTTTTGATTTGGGATCAAGCACAAGACTGCTTTGGGAAATAAAATAGTAGAAACACAAAAACCTCTGTGAAATTGCCAAGCTTGCAATTTTCACAGTGATTCCTTTTACAAAGCATGGAAATAATTATTCCTAGGAACTGGGTATTAATAAACTACCATAGATTATTCCCTGATGTTCATTTTGCAGGTGCCTGTAGAAGGGAAAGTGGTTTAGATCTTTGGGTTTGGGTTGAGGGAGAAGAGAACAAGATCCAAGATCACTGCGGTTGCAGCTCCCTGATTACACCTCTCTCTCCCCATGTTCAAATTTGTACTGGTGTTGCCACTAAAAAATGGGCAGGATCGATGCTCTTGGCAGTCCATGTTCTCATGTGGCCCTGCATTCATCCAGGGCCAGCTGCCCTATTCCAAGGTGGATATCTCTAACTTCAACTGCCCTGGAAGGCAGTAGAGAAATTCCCAGCCACTTCAGTGAATTTTTGGATCAAAGGACATAATCTGCCAGCCTGTCGAAAGCATGTGCTGCAGCAGAAAAAGGGATTTAATCAGTGCTGCAGACCTTACTCAAGCAAAGCTGCTGTTTGAGGTGAGAAGACCCTTGTGTGAAGAGGCCTTGGGTAAGCTGGACCAGAGCGGGAGGTGGGATGCGTGCTCAACGTGGCTGGTGACCATCTAACTGCCTGTAACAAATGACTCAATGTACTATTTTTGATTCAGCAACGGGAGAAAGATACATGATACAAACCTCCACACCCCCCCAAGGAGGACTATTAAAAGAGCAGAAGACATTCTTGAGAGGCTGCAGATACCGCTTGCCTCCATCCTGCTCCTAGCACTGCTGGGTGCCTACAGAGGATGGTATGCTGCATGTTTTAATGTCTCATGCCTCTATTTTAATACATAATGTGTAATCATCACAGGGGAATGACTCAGTTTAAAAGTAATTTTCAAAAATCCAGACCTGCAGCCCCTCTTCACCACTTACCCTGGTCCACCTTTGTACCTGACTTATTTATTGAGTTTAAATGCAGATGGCAACTCTGTGAGAGGTTTCTTAACCCACTCCCCTACTGTAAAGCTGAGCAGCCTTAAATAATCAATCCCATCTGAACTGGAAGGGATCCAGAGGCCTCATGATGGTGGCCATGCAGAGAAGCAAGTCTCCTCTTTCCTCCTCTCACGAGAGCTGGGGCATGCTCTGGCTGGAGGCATCAAGCATCCCATCCTCTCCATCTGCCCCTGCTGCCATGAGGGTTGTAAGGCTCTGAGCTGGGAGTAAGGCTGCCATGTGCTATGGCAGGAAGTAGGAGCCACTTTTTTTCCCTCCCTGGCTGTTCCTTGTAAATTTGCTATTTTAAGTGGCAAATACCTGCTTATTGTTTTGCACTTGTTTTCTCTGCTCAAGAGAGTAGGCACAGGGTATAAACAGCATTGTTGCTGTTACAGTCATAATAATGTTATTCCTGAGTGGAGCTGAGGCACAGAAATCGACAGTGAGCATCAATGCCAGCAGCAGGAGCCCTTGACTTCAACGAGCTTACAATCAGGACTCTGCGTTAAATCCTGGGCCTTTAAATCCAGGAGATCTTGCCAGGGATTTCATTAGCACCAGCATTTCCCTCTTAGGGTTGGGTACTATTAGGTTAATGGGTTGGGCAGCTGACCCAAATAGTCCCCGATGGTGCCTTTGCTGCAACAGTGATGCTGCCTCCCATGTTTTATGTTAAAAGTCTCCTTCTGCTTCAGTATCTCCTGGGAACTTCTTCCTGTGCTTGTGAGTAAAAATCTTGGTCTATTTCCTTCCTTCTAATATGAGAGAATATGGCTCTTGTGCATATTGTATAATCCTATATGCTGAGGAACTTGAATGTTGATGTTGTGGTCTGAGATCACCTTGTCCTTTTTGTCAAGTACCTGAAAGAATGTTGAAGTGAGGTGGATGTCGGTCTCTTCTCCCAAGTAACAAGTGATAGGAGGAGAGGAAATGGCCTCAAATTGCACCAGGGGAGGTTTAAATTGTATACTAGGAAAAATTTCTTGGCTGAATGGATTAGCAAGCACTGGCACAGGCTGCCCAGGGAAGTGGTTGAGTCACCACCCCTGAAGGTATTTAAAAGATGTGTAGATGCAGTGTGGTTTTAGGGATGTGGTTTAATGGTGGCCTTGGCAGTGCTAGGTTAATGGTCGGACTTGATGATCTTAAAAGTCTTTTCCAACCTAAAAGATTCTATGATTCTAAGTATTTGCTGTCTCCTGGTGAGTGCATACAAGTAATGGGACAATATTTTCCACACCCTGCCTTTGCCCCAGATGCGTTTTTCTACTGTTGTTAGCACTAATTTGGCTTTAAAACTTGAGAATAAAAGTTAGCAAGATAATGCTTCTTTCATGGGATTGGTGGAGAAGAAGAGCAGTGAGATTAGCAGGAAGATCAGAGTGTTCCTTTTACAGAATGTACAGACTTTGGAGCAGAGAGCTCAGAGAGCAGCTTCCTTATGTAAAAATGATGGTAAATTTGGACCCTGAGAGTAAAGAAGCTACTTATGCAGCTGTGCCCAGTGATGTTTTAGATGACAACTAACACTCTGTGGGTGTGGGGATTTGAAAGAACTACTGACTGGCTTCTCCAACCATGGAGAAAGCTCATGGTTGCTGAGAATTTATCTAGAATTATAAGCAGTAAGCAGATATTTTTCTAAAGGCAGTATCTATCTTTAGAAATGTATGTGTAGGAAGTAGCTGTTATTTTCCCACAGATTTTCTTCTATCGAGTGTTGTGTGGACATCCATAGCTGAAATCTTTACACTTAGAATCTACCTGCTTTATTAAATGGATGCATTTAATAGTAATATTGGATCTTTCTGTTTGAAAGGTTGTTCTTTTGTGTTTCCTTTTTTAAATTGTGGCAAAGCTGTTACTCATTTATTTGATTTTTTTTTCTACTTATTTTTTTCATTACTGTACATAGCCTGAAAAGTATGTCACTTCTGTTGTGTGCTCGAACAGCATCTGTTTAAGGAAAGAAACAGTTAAGCAACAGTTTAAGGAAAGAAATAAAATGAAAAATTCCACAGTATGCCATAGGCCTGTGACCCACAGTCAGAACTCTTAAATTACACTACTAACATTCAAAATATTTCGATGGTATTACAGGTGTCTCTATTGTTATGTGAAGATCAGTCTTCACTGAAGAGAGTCCATTTCCTTTGTTAAGTGAAGCTCAATCAAGTTTTAAAATGTAGGTTTCCTCAAAAGTTTCATCTTCAGTAGAAACCTCACATCTGATCCTACATTCTTTGCTCTGCTTTTCTGCTTTGCAAGTTAGACAGAAGATGAATGAGGTCCATACTTGTAGTCCTTATTTTCTACTTCTTCCTCGATTAGGAATAGTCCCTTAAACCAGGTAACTAAACCTCCCCTGTTCTGTTCCTTCCAGATACACAGCACTGAAGTGTTGCAGCCATGCTAGCCTTTGAATGTGCAATAATGCATTTCATCTTGAAAGTGGTAACTGCTTCTTGGCTTGGTGGACAAGAATCTTTGATCTTATTTTTTCAGAGAAGAGGATAAAGGTCTTGGCACCAAAGCCACTCCATAAATGTATTATGTTGTCTGAATGGTTTGTGTTCTACTATTAAAATGGTAATAATCACATTTCACTGATGTTCCATAACATATATTACTACCTGAAGAGATTAGTATAAATGTAAGGCTCCCTGTCTGCTTATTCCCCTTGCTCTGACTTGGCCTTGAGTGGGTCCAATGTGAAACTATCATGTTTTCAAAAACCTTCTCTGTGACTCTGTAAACCTCTGTTTGGACTGCCAGGGATTCCTTACTGCCTCCTTCAGGTGACTTCCATAGCAAAAAAATCTTTGTTTGACAGCTACTCGTATTAAATTGGGGACAACTTCTTTGGTGGTAGTGGACAATATACATACTGCCTGTTTCTTACCCTTCTACTTGCACGTTGCTGCTCCCAACCCTAGAGTCCTGTAGGAGATATAGAGGTATGCAGTTGCTGCATAAGCCCTCCTGTCACCATATCTTCCAGTAATGTTTACCCAGTGAGGCAAGAATCGTGCTCAGAAATTGTGCTATCAGAATGGCTTTTATAGTTTGGTTCCCTTTTAAAACGAATACTTTAAGGGTTCTGTGTGGCTCTGATTTGCAGTCAGAAGCAGTTTATTAGCAGCCCTGTGAAGTTCTTCTACAAAGGAGGAAGAAATAAAATTATTTAAAATAGTAACATTCTTATACTGACCTAGCATAAAGGGAGTTAATGTATCCGTAGAAAAATCCACGATCTTGTATTAAAAAGTACTGCCAAATTTACACCAGTCCACAGAATTTTTAGTAGTATGTTCTCATTACTCAGTATTCAGTAATCACAGGTTTTCACATTGATTCTCAGAGACTACTCCAAAGGCTGCTAGATTTGACAGATGTCTTTACTGACTTAAAAAAATTTGGATGCAGTTCAGAGAATGCCTGACTAAAATGGTGTGCTGGCAATCATGCTTTATTCATTTTTCTGAAACAGTTTAAATTTAAAAATTGCTGATCAGCATTAGCTGTGAGGTTTGATTTGATCCTAGTGCATTATAGGGGAAATGTTATTTTAGTTCATTTTTAAAGTTAACAGTATATAGCTATAGCTCATTCAGTGCACAACTGTGGGATGGAAAATTCAGTGATTTCCACATTATTCTGACATACAGAAATACTTCCTTAAAGATACCATCTGCCTTAGGTAAGGCTCCAATACCTCTAGTAACTTTGTGGGTTGTCTTGTCCCGTTATCCAGCCACGCTAAAAGATGCATATTTGCAAACTAATATCCAAATTTAAACTAACTTCTACGAGACAACAAACAATAATAAACCAACACAATTTACCTACAAGCTCAAGTTGAAAGGTGTGTTCTATACAATGCTGGGTTGCTGGATGAAAAGCCTTGTATCTTAATGTTTTAATATTGGTAGATGCCTTTGGAGAGAACTGTAGTTTGCTCATACAAAAATATAATAGATTTTCTCCAATAGTAGTTTTTATGACTTGGTTGGCTTCAGGTAACTCGGTCTGGTCTCTAAATACAAGTCTTGATGTTATCAGGTATAAAATTCGATATGGAGAGTTCAAGACTGTCTTGTTGGCTGTGGTTTGTGCAGGAATTTATCTTATCTGAGACAAAAGGAGACTTTGCTAAAACAAGAACGAGTCTTCCATTAAAAAGCTGTTGCAGTAAAATACTCCTGGGAAACTAAGCCAAGAGTGACTTATTACAGAAGAAAGAATTCAAACAGAAAAAAAATGTATGCCTACTGTTCTTTGAGTCCTCAGTACTTGAATTCAGTAAGACACTGCACTTACATACAGTGTGTCATACTGCATATAATAAAGAGAGATTTTGCTCTTTGTTAAAGAGTGTGGGGTGGTTTTTTTTTCTGGCAGCAGGAATAAGACCTAAGTATGGGTCCTATGAACCTGATAGCAATTAAGCACTTGTCTTGAGCAGGTTGTTTTCAACCCATTTATCATCACTTTCACAAACTAAAATATTCTGTTAGTTTGCAACAAAAACCGGAGAAAAATCTATAGTTTGATGTCAAACGATCTGAGAAGTAAAACCCAGACAGGGGTTTGATGCTAACACTTTTCAAGTATGAAATCTAAAATGTATATTGCTTTCTCACTACTAGAATTTTATAGAAGGGTAAATACAAAATTACCTCGTGGTTGAGAGGTTGATAATCCTATCAAATGGATTATCTCCTGGAAAGCAAGCTGGTGATGGACTAAAGATAACAGAAGCTCAATTTTAGGCTTTTTTTTTTTTTACCGGCCACTTTACTTATAGTAAATTTCATAGTGGGAATATAACATTATTAACTTGTTTGAAATAAAACAATTCAAGGAAAGCAAAAATCCAAGCTGAAATTCAATTTTTTCCTCAACTTTTGTAGAGAGTCTCAATGGGGAAAAATAACATGCCAAGTGAATATATCTAGAGGAGCACTGAGTGGGCTAATTCAATAGCAAACTACAACCAGGGTCACCTGGGGGTAAATTGTGCTTGCACAGTGACTCATAAGTTACACCTTCCTGTAGCAAACGACTCTGTACACCTGAAACAAAATTATTTTTCCCTTCAAGTTACATCAAATAGTATTCTGTGCTGCCTTAAAGTGAAAGGACCCATAGATATATTAGATGTACTTGGAAGCCTTAGAAATATCTCTTTTTGTGATGGGTTTCTCCAGACCTTGTACATTATTTTGAAAGCAATTATTTTTACCAAAAATGAAAGCTGTAGGTGTTATCTGAAGCACAGATTGCAGGTAGAAGCAGCCATCTGAGCTGCCTGATAGCTCTTGTCTGACATTATCCTTGATTATATCCTCCTCTAGTAACCACTGGATTTGAATCTTCAGAACAGAAATCACTTGCTCTATACATACATAGATGCAGAGAGATGTTATAGTATTTGCTAATGATAAATAAGCAGATGAAGGTGTGAAAAGGAGGTCAAATTGACTTGATTATTTGGCTCTTTATAGCCTTGGTATTTATATATTTGGTTATTTATACAGGAAGCAAGAGGCATCCAGTCTCAGTGAGGAATGCAGTAAGTATGAGAAATAACATTCTCCTGACAGCTTAAACACAATGAAATTCTAGCCCTGTATATGAAAATGTAGTTATTTTTAATAATTATTACTTGTCCAGCTACAGGGCCTAAGGGACCTGGGGGTCCTGGTGGACAGGAGGATGACCATGAGCCAGCAATGTGCCCTTGTGGCCAAGAAGGCCAATGGCATCCTGGGGTGCATTAGAAAGGGGGTGGTCAGTAGGTCAAGAGAGGTTCTCCTCCCCCTCTATTCTGCCTTGGTGAGGCCTCACCTGGAGTATTGTGTCCAGTTCTGGGCCCCACAGTTCCAGAAGGACAGGGAACTGCTTGAGACAGTCCAGCACAGAGCCACAAAGATGATGAAGGGAGTGGAACATCTCCCTTATGAGGAAAGGCTGAGGGAGCTGGAGCTCTTTAGCTTGGAAAAAAGGAGACTGAGGGGTGACCTCATCCATGGTTACAAATATGTAAAGGGTGAGGGTCAGGATGATAGAGCCAAGTTTTTTCAGTAATGATCTCTTCTGCATGAGCTACAGTCAGCAGTATGCATGCTGTCAGGATGGGCTTGGGATGGTACATGGCTTGCATTGTCCCTTGCCTCCAGGCAGGCAATTCTGTGCAAGAAAGATCTTTTCTGCTGCCCTGGAGAAGTGGCAGGAAGCTGCCCTCTGCTTTGCAGGGTAGCTTGGCCCCATCCTTGCCAGCTGTGGGCAGGTAATGTCCTCCCTCTACAGTTTCAGGAAAGCCATTGGCAGGAGCTGCACCAGGAGCTTGTGCCAAGCATTGGACAGACTGTAAGCCAGCTTGTGAGCAGCATTGAGGAGCCATGCACCAAGGAGAACAGCTATGTGAGAAGGGAGCTGCGTTTACACAGTGCAAATGGCTGACTAAACAAGCTTAAATTAGCTTTTTTTTTTTTTCAACTTGAACACAACTTCGTTCCTCACTTTACAAAGGTTTAGATACTATACTGTGATAGTGCATAAAAATATTTTGTTGCTTTATTGCTTAAAACATGCAATTAAATTCTCTTGATGGAAGAGCTGCAATTACTTAAAAAACGTAATAGTCCACCACTGTTGCCAGATACATGACTGCACAGTCAGCTACAGCCAGCCAGCTTCCAAAGTTTCTTCTGCATGAATCTGTTTGAGAAAGGGTTAGACTAAGAATTAAGTTTGTCACTATTTCTTTTTAATAATGAAGAAACCATATCATCAAGCAGTTGGGAGTGACCGCTTTGAAGTTCTACTGATGACACGTGCATTGGCTGTGAACAGAATGATGTGGATTAAATACTTTCCAAGTCAAACTGAATCTTCTCACTTAGTCCTTCGTGGTAGTATGTGAATGCATTGCATCTAATGCCAGTATTATTTTTTCCCCTATTTTGTAACTATTATGTTTCAATGTGATGTTTTGTTTTTTTTAAATAAATTTAAAAATTTGCTCTGTGCATACTTGGTGCAATACTAGTGCTGGTGCAACCCTGGCTTTGCCCTGAAGAGTCCAAAAGACATCCAGTATATTTAGGACGTGTCTAGACAGAAAGATGAGCTACACCAAAGCATGTATAAGGTGGCAGAGATCAAATGGATACGATGTCGACTGTTATCCCTGGTCCTCAGTGAGGATGGTGGCGTGCAGGCAGTCAGACAGCCATGGGATCCAAACCTGAACCATTCCATGGTTCTGTGATAATCCAGACAGTGCAGGTCTGCAGTGCCATGTAGCAGCACAGATGGTTTAGCAATCTCAAGCCTGCCTGCAGACACCAAAGTACCATAACATTGCTTTTAAGTAAACGGGACCAAAAGCATGTGAACATTGCTTCTGGGAGAAGTAGCCAAAGATCACAATAGTGGTAAGGAGTATTCCAGTGCTGGCTGTAGTTGCTCATCCTTCCTATTAACCTTGGAATGAAATCATCTGCAAAAGCAATTTTCAATGTAGAAATTGTAGTACAATCAAAATAGAAATTTAGATGTTTGAAACCACTTATATGGTTTATAGTGCTTAATGTGCAGGAAAGCAATCAGTCCAACCAAAAGACATACAGCTCTTAATCCAAAGACTGAGCCAACTAAAATGCAATTTGGGAGCTGTAAATAATTAATAGATAAATTAATAATGACTATTCTGATGATACTGTAATAACCTGGAGACTGAACTAAATCTACCCATCAGGGCAGATGACTGGCTGGTTACTTTTCTTGTAAAAAGTAAAAATACAGATACTTATTTAGACTATGAATAGCATATGTGACTTATTAAGTTCTTGATAATTTTATAATACTCGGTGAACATTTACAGCACTTAATTTTCCTCTTTCCTTGCTAAAAAATAAAATTCATAGAAAGAAGGTATTTAGACTAAGAATTATAAAGCTATTATCGTAGTTGAAAATGAGCCATGGTTTTATGTGTAGAAAGAGGCATTACACTGAACACAGACAGTTAAAGTAGAGATACAGAGAAACTGATCAAAAACTTAAGGCATGTCTTGATGCCAACACCCTATCCCTTTATCCCAGTTTTGATACTTGGCATCATGATTTTTATTAGTTTGCTTCATTATTCATTGGTGATCATGCTTCCCTGGGTGCTTCAGCAACTGAATGAACTGGTGTCCCTACACTGGCTCTGATATATGCTGTTTTACATTTGGAATTCCTGAGGGGGAAAAAGCTAATATTAAACCACTTAGTAATTACCTCCAAAGAAGCTGTTCCTTGAGCAGTACCAGGAGTGACAATGAGTTGGCCTCTGTATAATCCTATTTCCTCCAGCTGTATTTTTGGCAGAAATAGTGCAGCATTGCCTTTTTATTATTTCACTGTCTAACAGGTAGAATCCTACTCTAGGAGGACTGCAGTTTCCAGCTATAAATGTAAACAGTGTCTTTGGTCAGTATCTTGGATTTTTAAATACCAAGTGACTCTTATATTGCTGTTATCCAGTTGTGGTGTACTCTGCTCGGAGATCAAGCATGGTACAGAGGTGTCTGTATTCAGAAAGAGCATCATCAGCTTAGTGTTCATTTGTACTTTCAGGGCCTCTTCCAAAAGGAAACAGCATCTAAGAAATGCATTCTTGTAAAAGAAAAACAAGCAAACCCCCTTTTGAAACATGGCAGCTGTTGTTTGGCTTTTGAGGGATCATTCAGTTTTCAACATCCTATTTTATTAACGCCACAACTCTGCTTCTTCATTAGCTTTTAAAAGTTCTCAGTAATCCTTGTCTTGGACTCCCTCTAGTGAAGGAATGGTACTGCAACTGTATGTGCTGTGAAAAATCGTTGTAACAGATGTTGTGTCACTTCTCCATGGTACTAAATGCACTGGCAAGGTCTGCACAGTCTCTGGAATAGATGTGGGCTCAGGAACTTCACTCGTTGCTACTGAAGTATCTAGTTAGTGTCTTCCTGTGACTGTGGAAATTTCCATATGTACACGTTTGTATAGGACTCTAGTCCGTGGCTGAGTAACATGTCCTCTCCTACTAGATGGGCTCTGAATTCATGCAGTGGGGTAGAGTGGTATGATGCCTAGGGGAGGTGGAGGGCTGCCCGCACCTCCAGCCTACTTTCTGCAGATCTCCCCAGGAGACACATTGCCACAGCCACTCTGACATCCTGAAATGGCTGACACCTGGTTTTGAAGGCAAAATGTGTAAGCAAAGGGAAAGCAACCTAATAGCAAAATCTGTTACTAAACCTGTGGGTACTTCACCTTCTCTGAGATTTGTTTTTAATTCGAACAAGTCAGGGAAGTGTGTGGTGTTGTCAAGAGTTTGTAATGCTGTTCCAGTAGCATTTTAATTAGTTGGATTTGTATTTTTATGAATATAGAAAATGGAGCATTCAAGTACCTAATTAGTGAATAGCTATTCCAGTGAGGAAGCTGGTGTCAAGGCATAACACAAGATACTTACATATTTTTATAAATTCCTTTTCATGTCTTTCCAGAAAGCAAAAAGTAGAGGGCAAACAGGAAGGGCCTCTAAACAGAAATACAAAGTTGTGCATATAGACAAGATCTTAACCTGCCTCTTTCCCACCCACTTGAAATAAAACAGTAGACATCTGTCACTGCGCTGAGTTTCAGTTTAATCTAGTTAAAAACTAACCTATACAAAGTATGGAACGGGGCTTTTTTTTTTCCCCTCTATATATATTGCACTGGAGGATATGAATTTGTACAACATTGACCAAATCTTACCCACCCCTTCATCCTCCTGCCACAATCCCAGTCAAGTACAAAATCAAATCTTTGCATCTTTGTCTTGGAACTGGTGTCTGTATGAGGTTACACTCAGTTTTCTTATAATCACCTCCTGAATGAAAAGCCAAGTACAGGTGAAAGCACTGGTGCCCATGCTGTTCCAGTCCGTTATTTGTCTGGGATCATAGCTTTCTACTTCTACACTTAGCTGTAAGCTTAGTTTAATAATTTTTTCAACTTTAAAAAGCTCCTGAAAAATCAGAACCATGGCAGAAACATGCTTTTAGTGGCTATTACTTTTAGTCTCTTTTATGAAAAAGAGAACCCAATTAAAAGATATCAGCACTGAAAACAACACATTAAAAAGCAATGAATCTGCTAAATATTTCATGTGTAAGCATGACTTCAGCACACTGCAGATGTTCCTCACATCGAGATAACTGTTAAATCACATTTCAGAACTGATCCACAAAAATAGTTTGGTGACTATTGCACTCAGACGAAGACCTCTTTTAGTCTGGGCCTGAAGAGTGACACCCTTCCTCTACAGAGGAGGGTGAGAAGGACAGCATGGGGTGAACATTGTCTGACGGATCACATCTAACACACAGTCTTTTGAAAGAACATCCGCTCAGTCCTTGCTGTCTTTGTGAACATGTGAAACAGATACCCATGCATATGAGATTTTGAATTAGGTGGATGAGTACAAAGTTGTAATTTGGGCTCTCATCTCAAAAATATTTAGGCAACAAACTTAAGATGTGTTCAGCAGGAGTTCAATAACTTAAGAGTTACTGAGGACTCAGGCTCTGACTTTCACATAATTTAAGGGCAAATAATTATCAGTTTGACTAAACCTTGATTATTATTGGAGATAAATCCGATCACCAATTCTAAGGTTTGGAAAACTGCTTGTATCCATTTCTAAAATGAACAGAAAGTCTGTAGTATATTGCTAAACTGCAAGCCTACTAAGTAAATTAACACTGACAAGAACAACATCTAGGTATCAGATAGCAATTGAAGGAAAGATGTGCATCATTTTACACTGAATGCATCTCAGTGGCTAGTTGAAATGCAAAATGAGGAACGTCTGCTAATGGTAACTCACAATGAAACGACAAGGAAAACTCTGGCTTCTCACCAGCAGCTGCCTTAGAGTCACCACTGAGATGACACTGTGGCAAGCAGAAGCTGAGTTCAGTGCCTAAGTCACAACAGTTCTTTACAAAACTCTGGGTGTTTCAAAGCAAATGGGATAAGGGGGATAATGCCCATCTCCAACAGCAAGGAGAGCCAGGATCTTACAATCAAAATGTAAGAGGTTGCACTGAAACCAAAGCTTGAGTATTACATTACAAAGTATGTCATTACACATAGTAACATTTAAGGAGGCAGATGTAGCATGAAGGAATGATTTGTATGGTAGAAATGCCTTTGTACTAAAGGTTTCAGTCCTTGCTTCTCTACAAACACTTGTGGCTGTTATCATTTGTCCTCTGTAAATTTTCACATGGAATGGGGAGAACACAAACTTTTCCCCTCACCTTTTCCACAATGTTTGAATAATTCCCCCTTTGTTTCCCTCCTCGCTCTGTTACCCATTATCAGGCTACAACCCCAAAGCCAGGGCTGGGCACTGAGAAACTGTTGGTTTGGATAGAGCTGTAACCATGCCTGGGCCTCTTTAGCAAACAGAAGTTGTTGTTGGAAGGTATTTGTCTCCTGGCAAAGACATAATCAAACTGATGTTAGAATTGCATGGAAATGATGAAAAGTGGAGACACTGGTTTTGGAAACAATTAAAATGTTAACAACTTGCATAGAGAACAAAAAAATAAAATGTCCAATTGTTTGAGTGGTATAAATGAAGGAAACATGACATGACAACTAGGAATATGAAACAGATATGGAACCCTAATCTGTTCCAGCAGTGAGTTCTATTACATTGTGTAGAGAACACGAATATGCTCAGGTCTGATGAAAGAAGCCTTAAACATGGAAGAAATATGCCTAGCTTTTATCAATCAAAGTTCTTCGGAGTAAGAAACTTCTCAAATGTCAATACAAAGTGTTAGTAATTGCCTCCTGCCTTTTTTGACCTTGCCTAAAATATTCAAGTCTTATTCTGAAAGAAATACATCTTTCTATAACAGAGGCTTGTTTCTGTTTCTTTGCTCAAAACTCGAATGATGTTTTTTAATGACACTGTCAGCAGTTAACCACGAAACAGAAAGGAAATGCAAAAGGTGCTTGCCAAGGGGTGTGTATGTATCAGTTCAAAGCCAGCATTATACAATCAGAACAATCAATGTTTAAAAAAAAAACAAAACAAAACACAAAAACCCTAGCAACAAAAAGGACTCAAATTGGGCTTACACTTCAGGATACTTTCAGTCTGAAATTAACGATAAGCAAGGACAATCACTCAACTTTTCAGTAAAACCCAAAGAAAAATCATCTTATTCTTGAAAAATCTTGGCTTACAATATTAGGGACCTATCCTGGTTCAGTATCAAAATAATACAATCAAGTAGCACCCCTGTTTTAGGACACTTCATAAACTTACACCAACTGCTGAAAGACTAACAAGAGCTAATAGTGAGACTCTTAACAAGTCAACAATTCATGTCTGAGAAGAGCTTTCTGAAGCACATGGTGCATTTTGAAAAATCTGGTATTATCACAGGAGGTAGGATAATCTGTACAGAAAAAGACAATGAGTCTTGTTCTGTTTTGCACAATATTTCCATCAACAAAAAAAAAAGCTTAATAACATGCAAGATTTTGAGATCAGCTGGCACCTGATGAAAGAAACAGGGACAAAAGTACTGTCCCTAGAGCCAGTTGAGTATTCAACTGCTACACAGAATTAATCTCGACAAGGAGGACGGTTCAGCTCAATACACCAGAAGTACGATATTCCTGTTGAAGGCTTACAGTGAAATTCTTAGGCTTCTGTAAACATGAAAGATATTCACTGTTCCACATAATTCTTTGCTGTGTTTAGATTTTAGAAAGTGCAAATTTGCTGTGATTAAGGATTAGAAGTTTGATTTTTATTTGGTCTCAAAGACGAAAGGGTTTGGTAGTGCTGGAAATGGCAGGCCTTTATCTATGGTCTTTGTTTCCCCATATTTTGCTTCTCATCATTTCTGGAAAGAGGTTCTACATAAAACTAGACCTCCTTGACATTCAGGCCAGTTCCCTGCTTCCTCTCTGAGAAGATTCCCATTGTGCCTAAACATAGAATCACAGACATCTTCTCCCTTTTTGTAAGAGAAGAGTGAATAGCTCAGTCCCCTGGCCATAAAAACCTTTATTATTAATATTTTC
This sequence comes from Aegotheles bennettii, assembly GCA_013398125.1. Taxonomy (NCBI): domain Eukaryota; kingdom Metazoa; phylum Chordata; class Aves; order Caprimulgiformes; family Aegothelidae; genus Aegotheles; species Aegotheles bennettii. The sequence goes on from VZRW01001553.1 coordinate 270,632, forward strand.
CTTAATTCCCTCCTCCATTATATCCTCTAAATGATCACCTTGTGTTTCTCACTGATGCACTGGAGAGAAAATTATACTAATTTGAATTTATGATTCAAATCTGATTGATACTTCATCTGTAACATTCCCAATGATTTTAAGATCTGGGGAAGAAATTGGAGAGTTCATGTTTCACTCTGATTTCCTGCCCAACCCCCCACCCCAACCCCCCAAAAAAAGATGCTATAAAGTTGAGGCACAAGTGGTTATGGGTGAACTTGATCAGTTCGAGCAGCTGGTTCTTGGACATGTCCTGGTGGTAAAGGCTGATCACCTCCTGCAGGATGTTTTGGTGCATCTCCAACTTTGCGTTCCCCAGCTGTAAAACAAGAATAAAACCATTTGTAACTTCTCAATTAAATTGGCCCCAAATGTGAAAACTATCTAAAGGAAAGTTTCTAGTGTAGGGACGTCAAACAAAACCTTCTAGGTTTTGGGTTATAAGTGGAATCAAGAATTTTGCATGTGACTAACAATGATCTCAGCTTGCGATTATCCAATAGACTCCATTATTATAATATTCAGAGTTTCCTCTTAGATTACTAGTTGTTTCTGTTTTCTGTGAAATGTTTTTACTTACGTAACACATTGGTTCTTTGAAGACTGTTATTTCTGAGATATATTACACATTTACAAAACCTTTAATCCCAACATAGGAAGCTTGAAAAAAATATAGGAGCAAGTTTGTTTTTTGTTTTGTATTTTACCCCTCACTGTGCTGACAATACTTACAGCATTATCCCTTTGCCTGCCTTTGAATAATAATAATTTTCAGAGTTTGCCAAAGATTTCAGAACTTGCAGATGCATTTTTGCGATTTTTGTGATATTTTTTTTTCCTTAAATTACCCTTAGTAGTTCCAGTAGCCTACAGGTAAGAAATACTGTCTACTTGGATCTCCTTATCTCAGTGAATGAGTAGTGACTAGTTCCGGCCAATAAAATGAATTCTTATGATACCTGATGAAATTACTTTGTGGAAAGTTTTTACGTGAAATAATATATGTGTTAAGAACAGTATCTGCTACAGTATTGCCAGTATCAAAAGATGTATCATTAGTCCAACTCCCAGGGCATCTGCTATTACACATGATGTTTTCACTGCAGGTGAGAGGAAGTGAGGTTCTCAGAACTAAGGATCATAAAATGAAATTGCCTACAGTCAGTTTTGAAGTAAATGAAAGACAGAATTAAATTGGTACTGAAATGTCATTATTTCTCTTCACAGAACTGAATGGCTTAGGGATAGAATTACAAGGTACTCCACAAAGTGAGCTGTATTCTCTGAATACAGCATTTAAGGTTTGAAATCTCTCTGTTGGCCCTGCAGAACATGTGTTATGGATAAGAAGTGCTAATATATACCTGACCATTTTGTTGCCATCAATGAACAAATGCAATGATTTATTATGACACTATCTTCTTCTGAGAATGTTGAAGCAATTGGTCATTCATACTGTCTAAAACTAACCCGTCATGTCACATTGTGCCCAACTGCTGGTAAATTTGCCACAGAGGACAGACTTGCTGAAAGCCCTTAAATGTTTTGATTTGTTCTGCGGTCTAAGACTGGTAATGCAGTCTTAAAGCATCAGACAGACCGGGTGATTTGTATGTCCCAATTCTTTTCTGGATGATCAGAAATCCTTGAAATCCTAGATCTCAATTTTTAGACTGATAGGCACAACACAAATCTTCTCTGCTCATTTGATGCCTTGAGTTACAACTCTGTTTTTTTACTATGGAGTTAAAAGCACTGAGATTTCAGAAATATTTCACAAGAGTTCCATACTTCCCTCTTAAAGACAGTTCGGTGAACCTCTCTATACAGATCAGTAAAACCACACTATAGCAACAGCTTCATCAGAAAATATAGGTTTAATGACTTTTACACTGGAGATCTTATTTTAAAGTTTGCGTATCTACACAGAAAGATACGTACGGGGTTGGAATTTCAGTTCTCCAGCTGGTCCTGCAGGAGGATTTCCTTGCTGCAGTTTCTTTTGTTCCATCTGTTTTACAACCTGGTGAAAAATAAAATACCACAGCTGAAAAACTTAAATCTGTCAACTTTCTCTGATGTGACATAAACAACTAAATTTAAAACAATTTTTGCAGCCATTTTACAAAGTCTTTGTTAATGGCTATACTAGTGAGCTGTCCTGCTTGCATTGCTTGTTATAATCCTGAATATTAGATTATATTTTGCTGTGGTACCATTAGTTTAGAATTCAGCTGGGACTCACATGAGAAATAAAGGTAAAGAGTGGTCCAGAGCTGGGGATTGTCATGAACCATTACATATATAAGGATACAGAAAAGGAAAAAAAAAAGTCTATTCTTATAAGTGTACCTGCTGAAGCTCTTGTTTCTGAGCCTGAAGCTGGTCATGCTGCCTTTGTAGCTCTTCCTTTTGCTTCTGAAGATCTTCTGCCTTTTTTCTAAGTTCGTCTTCCTGCTGAGAAATATGACTTTCAAATTCCTTCAGCTCGTCTTCAGTGAAGAGCTGCTGTTGATCTAGTGTCTGCAAGAAAATACACACAAACGTGAATACTTAGGCAGGAATGCGTATATATTGTTATTATCATCCCACTGAATTTATTATTAGCTGAACTGTACCGTTCACTAAACAACCCTCAGAATTTTCATCAAAATACTCAGACATGACACTGTAAAGGGTTAATACACTCACTGTAAGAAACAGCAAAATAGCTGTTTCTCAGCTATTTTCTCAGCAAAATTCTACTACAGATTTAGAGGTAGGAGAGAAAATTCCTCTTGCTTCCAGCTGAACTCTTATCTTCCCTTTAAAGCGATTCATAAACAAAATGTCCATTTTCTGTTTGAAAAGCATGTAGGAAAAGCTCTTCTAGAATCCACAGGGTGGCGCAAGACCTTTTCTGTTGGTGTGTGAACCATAAAGATTACATCTGCATTATATTAGTCTGCAACATTTTGTACATCTTGTTTAGCTAAGGCGCTTAACCACACATATACCAAAACAGAACTAAAAAAACCAAAGGTCAAAGACACACCATTTGGTTTCCCAGTTACAGTGATGGTAATAGTACCCTATATGTTGCACTTTGAATGCATTCTCATTACCTCCCAGCTATCTGGCTCCAGAAATTCTTTTTTCTCTGTAGCTCGCAGGAACTCTTCCAAAGTCACCAGCCGGTCCTTGTTGATGTCAACCTATTTGAAGCAAAAAATCAAACTCAATCTAAAAGATGGGGTTTGGTGGAACTAATGTTTAATTCCATTATGCAAATATCTTAAAATGTAAGCATTTTATTTTTAAACTGTCCCATTTTCAAGGGAGTGCCTACGTGATCTTCTGAAAACTTCTCTCACAAGCTCATATAGCTTAACAAAAATGTAAATAAACAGTAAACCCTCACATTTTAGTTAAAAATTCATTGGCTTTTTTGGAAACATTATTTGCAATCACAGCCCCAACACTAATAATGGCATGCATGATCTTCTTGAGAAAAATGTTTTGTAGCTTTCTGGTAATAATTTTGTAATGACACTGTGAGTCAGAGTAATCTCTGTTGTTAGACAGAGAGATTTTAAAACAGAAAAAAACCAAACAACTGAATTGTGTAAGAATTCCTCAGAAGAAGGGAGGAAATGCTTCCCTTTAAGACTAACAGAAGACCAGACTTGCTCCTGCAGCAAGCTTACGGAATATAGTTGAATACAGAAAAGATGCAAGTGAAAAACACAGTGGTTCAAAACATCTTCTTCCCTTTCCTATCGGAACCAGTAAAGGTGTTCACTGTCATAGGTGATACCTTTGAACTCTGAGCCCTCTTTGGAAGGGACAAAGGTGAGCTACATGAAAGAAGACATTGCTCAACTCCCTCTTCTCATACCTAAATCTTAGCCATTTACCAAGTGCAAAAGCACATTTAAAGTCTTCCCTGTTTGACACAAAACTCACAGGCAATTTCTGTTGAATCTCAGTACCTGCAGAAGGTGAAGGTTACAGCACAATTCCTTCTCTGGAACTTCTTAAATAAAAACTAGTCAGCAGGCATTTACATCAGAATATGGGGATAGGGCTTGAGAACTGTAACTTTATGTGAATGCCAGAACAAACAGCATTCAGTGTGGCAGGCAGTCCCTTTCTGCTATACTTCGACAACTCTTCATGTCAGAAGGACTGCATTTCTTGAATGTGGAAGGAAATCAGCAGCTCAGTCCCTACCTCATTCATTACATGTTCTCTCATTCTCAGCCTTTCTTCTTCCATTTCAACCATGTCATCCTCTTCATTTTTGGGGTCATAAACTTTTTCTAGCTGAAATTCAAATTTAGCAAATGTTAGTTTGGAGAAAGGGCTGCTCATTCAAATGATGGAGCGTATTTGGAACTACTGTTTAGCAAGACATTGCTAGAAACATGAGTTCACAATTTTTCTAATAGAGTAAGGAAGCATGTTTGTGTAATTCTCTTCTTTTAGCATAGCATTTAAGCAGCGAGTGAGCCTTTCATTGCTAAGAATGTTTTCAGTTTTCAGATAATTCATGTGGTCTGTTGTAATTCAGTGCTGTGGACACTACAGTAAAATTGACCTTGGCATGCACAGGCTGATCCTACATTTGATTCAAAGCAGGCAGAGTTTCCATGTGGTTTCTGGAACAGCAGAGTAGCTTTTTTACCAGAGCATGCAGCTGATCCTGTAAGTATTCAGGATATCACAAGACAAATTGAGTGCTTAATTTAATGGTCCACTTCTCTTCCACTTCAATGACTTTCTGTTGAGTTTATGCTTGTTTGCTTCTACTTAGCTTTCGTAGTCATTTAGCTTTGCCTGCTCAGCCATAGGTAATTTTAAGGCCCCAGACTATGTGTTTTTAAACTACAAAGCCACAAAATGGTGGGACATACCTGTCAAAGGAGAATGCCATATATCTTCATTGTATTAGAGGGGATTATGACAATGTATTGTTAGAAATCTGCATTTGCAAATTTAATTTCTTTTAAAAATTACAGTAGTTTGAATTTATAAGCTTCTATATACACTGTATAGCACATTTCCTCCCTGACTCATGAAATCTAGAAAAAAATGTAAGACTAGGTATTGACAACCATAGTACAGATGTTTGAGCGGGAATTTTAGGGATTTTTTCTGCTATACCAAAATAGAACCTACTTGAAAAAGGAAGACCAAGACCCTCTGTTTACTCATTGATTCTGCAATTCCAATCACTGTAGAATTTTGGCACATTGCTATCATTATCACTCTGGGAGGCAAAGAAGTACTATTATTTGTGTTTACAGAGACAACAAACCAAGGCTTAAAAAAACTAAGACCCTGTCTAGTTTATCAGACATACGTGTGCTCCAAACCAGTTAGACAGAAAACATGGGAAATTTCTGTTGTCACTTCCACAATGTGCTGTCTTTGAGCCAATTTGCACAAGTATGACCCTTTTTCTCTCAACAAGTCTTGTGACTTTAGATTAGCACTGTATAGCTATCCTGCAGATTAATTATGAAATCTCAAAGAAGCCTGTGGCAGAGAAATACATGAGCACTCGATCTCTGGTATCTGAGTCCTATGATTGAACTATTTTATTTTCCCTGCTGTTATGTTTTTACACTTTTGTAGAAACACTAAGGATGCACAAAACTTGGCATTATTACTCTAACTCGTAGTCCAAAGCCCTCAGATATATTTGGAAAAAATACAGACATCCCTGTAACCATTTACTGAAACAAGTTACGTTTCTGAACTTTTTTTTTACCTCTTTAGTAAATAGGGCTTCTAATTCTTGCTCATCCAGGAAACCATCATTGTTGACATCTACAAAAAGAAGTGTTGAAAATAGAAGTTGAGTATGTACAGTAATAGTACTCCATGATTAAAAACTGCATTTAGTAAGATGCTGGTTACATAGGTCATTTTTTCCGTTTAGGTTTTTATCAGGCATTGGCTGAACTGTATTGCCATTTTTGGTTGGTTGGTTGGACAAGTCTGAACCAATCTTCCTACTTAGATTAGCAAACTGAAATAGGTCACAACAGGACTGCAGAGCATAATTGCCAAAAAATGCTGAGAACAAGTTGTCCCAATTTAATAACTAAATTTGTAAATAGATTCAGGAGTAACAAAAAATCTGTAGAAAAACTTCGTTAATCAACAGTATGACTCTCCAAAAAACCTAAATAATTGCATGAAAATCTATACAAATATGCAGAAGAAGAGATAACTGTAAAATGAATTTTCATGACACATGTCAAGAGAAGAATACTCGATAACTAATGATCCATCTTTTATCCTACATAAACTGAATATTATCCTACCTCTGAAACTGAAAGAGTATGTCTACTTCAAGTAAGTGGTATTGTGCAATATTTTTAATTGCTTCTAAGTTTTTTATATACTAAGATCTAAGGCAAAAGGTGATTTCAGCTACTTCTGTTTTGGTAAGATATGCAGGTTTTCCCACACACACCTCTGAGGATTTATTTCTAGTACACAGTATATAAGCAAAGTTATAGCTATGGACAGCCCTTTAAGTACCCATACTTCTCTGAGGAATCACTACTAGTTATTGGCTGTATGACTTTATGAGTAGTTAAACGATACTCTATTTTCAACTTTTAAACCCCATTTAAAACTTTGCAGTAAACTCACAAACAGTACATAAACATTTTCTCCTCTATAGTCTTCAGATTCATCCAAATTGCTTGAGGTGCAAGGCTTCATCCTAGCATAAGACAAACTTGCCCTCAGCAGAAGATAACAGAAAGTCACTTCACTTATTCATTAAATTAAACTAAACCTCTTACCGTGTAATTTGAAAAATGTTTTGGGGTCAAATTCATTAGGATCTAGTCCATCTGCTTCTTCCCACACCTCTTTCAGTTGATCTTTGCTTCCCTATAGATTGGTTACAAAGAAAAACTATTCAAAAGCTGATTAAGTGTAACTTTTCTGCATTACCTTTTCATTGCAGTTGCTCTGAAAGGCTTTATTTTTTTGATGTTGCAAATGGAATAAATAGCATTTTTTTTAATTCCCTTTCGGTCAGGTCTACTACTTTCATTAGACAGAAAGGCCCATGGAAAGAGAGAGTGTAAAGGAAATGCATGTTCTGTGGAAAGGACCTATAATAATCAGACATGGCCACAAAGACACATCTAAAAACAATAGCTGAAGGGAGTTAAATTAGTTTGTCTTTTCTAGGGCAAATGGTGCTGTGATGCAGTTCCTTGCAGGTCAGGCATACCATGAAGGCATCCCTACAGTTTTGCATACCATTCTGCCTTCTTCTGCCTCAATTTTAACTTTTTTGTAAATAATAATTCTGCCAGCAAATAGCATACTTGCATAGGAAAAATGGGGTATATGTAGTAAGCTTTGTAATACTCAGCACTGTTCCCACATCAATGAGAGGAAATGCTGAGAACAAGCCAGATATCCCCTTCTTTTTACTGGCTAATTCTCTCTGGAAAGGAAAGCTTCCACCCAATCGTGTAAGAACAGACTATGGTCTTACAGGATGGTGAACTTTAGGGTGATCTCCATGTTTTTTCTTCATCTCCTCAAACTTGGATTCTTCTCGCTGCCTCTTTTCTTCATCCAGTGTTTTCAAATACTCTCTCCTCTCATGTTCTTTCATCATCTCGTATTTCTTGAACTCCTCATGGCGGGTCTTATCATAGTTTTCCAAGTCACTTGTAGCCTAAAAATATAAATATGTGTAGACATATGATTATGCCACACAATTATGTTAACACATATGACATCAAAAGCACTGTATTGTTCAGATCTGTGGGCAAGGCTGGACACATTGCCATTCTCCTTTCGAATAAGAGGTAGACTAAATGGGGGTTTCTTTTCACATCACAGTGATGCAAAAATACCTCTCCTCACTTTGTTGCTTTCACAGAATTTGCAAGTGTTCAACTGTGAGACAATTATTGCAACTACAAAGTACTGTAAGAAGGCATCAAGCTGTCCTCATCAATTAATAATAAAATAAGTATGTACCATATTAACTAAAGGCAGCTTCAAATAGTACCCTTAACTCCTTGTTCAGTTCAGAATAAGAACATTTTTAGCTTGTAACTTATCGTTTAATGAAAAAAGTGTCTTCATTAATAATGGGTCTTAGTTTGCAGTAGCTTAATGCAGATTTAATAAAAAACCTCAATTATATGCAGAGAAAAGACGTGAAGGGAAAATTTCTGACAAGTACTTGTATAGAGTTTAGAGATGTAGCATTTTCATACAGCTCAAGGTATTAAAGGATGTTTTGGTAATGCTTTTCAAAGTAAAATGTTCATACTTGATACAATCTCTCCATTATTTACATTTTAATTTTCAGATTCACTGTGCCTTTTCAAAAACAATTCCAAAGCAAAGAACCCCCCCTAATGTGCCCATGATATTCTGTCAATATGTCAGCTGAGAAATAAAGACAAGAAAAACAACAATCTTCAGCCTGGAGAGGAGAAGGCTCTGGGAACACCTTACAGCAGCCTTCCAGTACCTGAGGGGGGCCTACAGGAAAGCTGGAGAGGGACTTTTTACAAGGGCATGGAGTGGCAGGACAAGGGGGAATGGTGTAAGACTGAAAGAGGGTAGATTTAGGTTAGACATTAGGAAGAAATTCTTCACTATGAAGGTGGTGAGACACTGGCCCAGGTTGCCCAGAGAAGCTGTGGCTGCCCCCTCCCTGGCAGTGTTCGAGGCCAGGTTGGATGGGGCTTTGAGCAACCTGGTCTAGGGGGAGGTGTCCCTGCCCATGGCAGGGGGATTGGAACTAGATGATCTTTAAGGTCCCTTCCAACCCAAACCATTCTATGATTCTACAAGAATAAGAGAAAGAAAATTGAGATAAAATTTTCCAAGGGTAAAAAAATATCCACAAAAATTATAGAAAACTTAAAAATATACTCTATATTTCAATTTATTTTGAAAATTTAAAAACTGTCAAATTCTCATTGTCAGACATGTAGTGCTCTCTGAGATTAAGGGGAAGTGTATTTTTTCCAGCAGTTGAAAAAAGCCATGCCATGCTCAGCTTAACTGCAACCCCTTTAAAAACATGCACTGGAAAGAAAAACCCATACTAAATCTGCTAAATAGACACTGAATGCCATGCCCAGCATATGCAATTTCTAATACTGATATCTTAAATTCTACTCTGCTGTGGTTTTGCAGCTTGACATATATATAAATAAGTCTCAAAATTCAAATGGCTTGTTTAGGGGTAATTATTTATGCCATTTTGTGAGACACCTAAATAATTTAGAAATAGAAATCAGAAAATACAATTGGAAAAAATGTACCTCTATCAAAACTGTATTTTATTTAAATGCTCCCAGAAATATGTATTTTATTCCTGAAGCTGTTTGTACTGGCACATGAATGCAGGTCCTATTAAGATGCCACACCAAAATTTATGAGCTCTTTAGTATAATGCACACTGCCAATAGTTTTCAAATGTACAATGGGGACAACAGACTTTTCTCCTGAAAATGACTGCGTGTCATATATAAAAAAATGGTATATATAAAAGGATTTGCCTTTAACCAAGAAAAAAACATAATAATTAATACAAAAAACCCCATAGTAGTAGTAGTTTATATTTAGCACTAGCTGCTTTGATCAACATATCTAAGTCTTTAGGTTCAAACGTATCAGGATTTTGATGGTTCAGGTGCTCAAACTGTTTAAGGAGAGCCTGATGGTCTATGCCAGTGTCTGAAAGAACAAGGTACAAATGTAAAATAGTAAAATAAGTTTGAAATCAAGTGAGATCAGGAAGCTAAAAACTTTCATACAGGTGCTTGTGCCTTACAAGTACCTGAGCCTAACTGAGGACTAGATAATTTTTTTACTGTTGGGAGAACTATAGCAACACTTCTAAAGTTACTTTCCTGAAGGAGATCGGCAAACTTGATAGCAATTTGCACTATATTCCTTCTGATGTGCCAGTGTTGCCCTGCACACAGTAATTTAACATGCACAAATAAAGGCTTGTGTTTCAGCAAGGAATTGTACAATCAATTTGAGCTTCACAAACTAAGAGAATAATTTCATTTTTTTTTTGTCTAAATGAGATACTTGAAGTTACGTGCAGTATCAAAGCAAACAGCTTGTATCTTTCTCTGAACTGGGAGAAGTCTGATTCTTCTACTGCCCTGTACATTTTGCAAATGAGTTATAACTGGCCAAAGTCACATGTACAATATGCTGTAAAATTATATCAAATCAGATAAGCAGATATTCAAATGTCAATTGTGCAAAATGAGAAGTGCAAGACAGTGGAGAATCAGGTCATCTGTCTAAAAACTGCAAACATTTCTCTCCTCCTCATGACAAGAACTATACCCACCAATTTCAATACACAATGCACTAATAACAAAACACATTTCTACAACAGGCTCTCCTAGCTGTCACCATGGTTTCTGACTGCCAGTGGTAGATAAGAATGCTATCTTAAGCAGCATATACATTGATATGTTGGGTATAACAATTTTGACAAGCTTTTACTAGATGGCTTAGCAAAGACTATTTTATTTGCTTAAAAAAATTGAAAAACACAATTCTAAACATGTTATGCTTTGGTAAACTACCTGTCTTATACTCAATGCTGTGTTTGTATTATAACAAAATAGCAAACACTGGCTGGGACAGATTTCAACCATAATTCCTCCCTGGTGAGATCATAAATTCTGTTGAAATATATGTGCCTTAGCCTGCTTTTCAAACATTTTTTAGAAGTGTAATAATAGGCTTTAAAACAAAAAACTAAAACACCAAAAAAACCCTCCAAAAACCAGCCTGAAACCCATTTTCCTCCATTCCTTACATTTATGGGAAAAAGACCCATTCTATTTGACAGTATTTACTTGCCACATTACTGTATGATCTGAGACCCACCCCCTAACATTCTTCTGTCCCATACTGATCAATCTAGTAGGATCTTGGTGCAAATGTTTAAAAACAGATCTGGATCAGGACTGAGCATATGCAGAATATAATCTCATATCTGTTTGGGTTTTTTCCCAACCTGATCCATCTGAGAGGGAAGAAAATGGGGGGTTATGCGTGCTTTCTTTTTTTTTTTTTAGATCACATATAAGAGTAAGATATTGGGCGGTGTTACAGGGAAAAGATTAACACAACAAATAAAAGGAAACAAAATAACTCTGCCTGATCTTACTATAGAATGTTCTTTTGTACCTGTTCCAAGATGTTGCACAGGTGTACAGATGCAGCAGTATTTTATAGATAATCTGGCCATACTTGTTTTATGTGATGTGAAGTGCTCACTGGCAGGGCTGATTATAAACTTTACAAAATGTTTTCGCACTCCTAATGTTTTCACATTTTAGTAGTCATCTGAATATTTTGAACTGGAATAATCTGTTCTTGCTCTTTGAGAGGGCTAGAATCTCACACTCACACTCTAACAGATCTGATCTGTTGGTTCACACTTACACTCTAACAGATCTGTTGGTTACTCTCGATTTGTGAAAGTAGAGAGGGCTAGAAGTAAATACACAAAATTACTACATACACAGTCAGGTATCATTAGCTGCTGTAAGCTAGCTCACTGTGAGTGTCACCATGATGCCACTGGAACGCTTGCCTGCAATAGGAGCAAGAGATGGGGCTCTTGGCAGCTAAAGGAAGCCTGAGGAAGATGAACATGGGGTCTGGCAGGTATGTGAGGCAATGCACTGACTTCTGGGGGGGCCTACTGCTGGTCTGCACTGTCTAGCTGCCAGTAGACTGTAGTTTCTGGACTAGAACTTTTAATGAAAGAAAGCAAAGGACACAAAGGTGATCTGATGCCCTCAGCCAACTCTGCATTATTATCCATTAATTATACTATGGTAGCACCTAAAGACTTCCTTAGAAAGGTACTACACTGTAAATAACATTTTTCCCAAAATTAATCTGATGCTTTCCTGACTCTAGTAACATCCCCATAAACACACATTTGCACAAACATACTTCTTCAGTCTACTTGCCACCTCTAAATTCAGCTTAGCCAAACAGACAGATCCTTGTTCTTGGGACTATTTTAAATTGATACATCACCTATTCAATCCAGCGGGATCTCTCCCCATAACTTGCAAAGGTTTTTAACAATAAAATAATCTGCATAGGCAAATTAAGCCCTTTTTAGTAGAGCTTGCTTGAGAAAAACAGCATTTCAAAAACAAGATCATACAGTCCATCATTAGTATCTTTGTTTATGAACAACTAATTCTCTTTAAAAAAACTCCACTAGTATGAAATTTTCAGAGTTAGTTTTAAATGTAAACTTTAAAAATTATTCAGTAGTAAGAAATAAAAAAGGACGGCACCTTTTCCCACACAAACATACAGCAACCTGAATTGTTAGAAATCTGTATACTTCATTGATTAAAAGAAATTGCCTGGGTTTGTATGATTTCATTAGCAATTAAGAAAATGGTATGGTGATTTTTTTTTTCAATCCAGCTGTTTTTCTTTATTCAAGAGCTTCAAATTGCCCCAAAAATAAGAAAAATAATCTTCTAAACCAAAATGTTTAATGTTTGTTATAAATCCGTACAATAACTCTAATCGATGGGAAGACAGCTTAGAAAAAGAGAAACTTTTGTCATAACTGACTGTAAAAAAAAAAGATTTGTTTTCTACCCTGTAAAGACATGAAATGCTACGTCATGTTGTATTCTTAAATATAGCACTAGTGTGTTACTAGTTCTCAGTGAGCAATCTATAAACTGATGAACTACAAAAATAAATAAAAGAAGTTGAAAAAGGATTAGAAGTATCTGAAAAATCCACTGCCAAAATCAAATTTAGTTATTTATTAAATACAGACAGCTTTTCTCTTCTCCCCAGTTTCCTATAAAGATGGGTCTTCACTGGCCCTAGGCCAGCCCAGAAAGGACACTCACTTTCAGCTTACAGTCAATACTGATGACAACAAACAAAGCATAACTGACGGACTTTGGGCACCTCTCCAACACAATCCCATCTGTTAACTCATCTAGTTAAATTTTGTATTCTTACCTTGAACAGAATCCATTTTAGCTTTAATTAACATTCTTAATCTTGCCACCTCTTGTCTTTTTAGTTCATCCAGCCGTGTTCTCACATGGTGGCTTACTAAATCAAGCTCTCTGCTTAGTTTTCCACTCTGTCAAAAAACAGAATTTATGTACAAAAACTAGAAGAAAGTAGCCTTTTGGATTCTCATTAGAAATGAGCTGCAAGACAGCAGGCTAGTGTCAGTCTTTGGCAATATTGTAGCCCACACTGTAAGAACTTCAAAATTTTTTCGAAGACCAGATTAAAATTTTTTTAAGCCTATGGTTATAGATACAGAGAGAAATCCTAAAGGCTTTCTGAAAATATAATTTCTAAGTATCTTGCTTCTCCAGAGAGCAAAAGCATGACCTTGAAGCAGCAATACCTAATAATGTTCAAGAAGTGACAAATTTCTTGATCAAATGTTCTCAAATTAGTTCAAAAGAACTGTAAGATGCGCCCAAAGTGCTGTTTATTTCATCCACTGGATGACAGCTGTAACTTGAAAGAAGGCAACAGCCACGAATGTGTACTGCAAGAATACTTATCAGGGTCTGGAAATGGATGGTAACCTTCAAGGGTTACATGAGATGTAGTACAGAAGAAAAAGGAGCCAAAAGGTGCCAACAACAACATGAAGGATTAAAGGAAATGCAAAAGGCAGGATCTCCTCTTCATGTCTATCACTTTAGTCTGTTTCCTACCCATCCCTTGCTGAATTTCTAGCTCATAAAGGCGAATACAGAAGAGCCACCACCTAGAGCCAGGAACGAAAGTAGAAAAAACAAGAATGTGGTGAGGTTTTGGACAGAATGCTATATGGATTGGCACAAAAGAAAGGTCAGCAAGTGGAGAAAGTCAGAGGTCTATTTTATTCCTATATACACTGACTTTACCTCTCACACAACATCATATTCCTTTGTGACACATTATCTTAATCGCAGAAGGCAGATATACCTCTACATTCAAAACAGTGTTTCAAATTACTCAGCAAGCAACAGCAAGTGAGAGCTAGACTTGTAGCTGTTTCGGTGTATGTGAAGGTTCAGTCACCTGTATGAAGTCTGAAACTGGCTTTTTAGTAGATAGGCAGAAGGCAGAAACTATGCATTCAAGTATATGTTGCTGTGGGTGGTTTTTTATGCTATGGGATACTCTTCAATGAACTTCTGCTGCTGTCCCTTGACTAAAGACAAAGGTCTAGTAAGAGTTAAATACCTAAGTAAATAAAAATGAGAGGAAATTTAAGCTCACAAAAATTGAAAGGAGTATGAAGAAAGAAAAGAAAGAATACAACACACATGGCTCACAATTATGGATTTAATTAACCTTAATTTAACTGGGTTTTTGTACCTACCTTTATTTCCTCTATGTCAGCAGTCTGGAGTTTCTCCCTGAAATGCTTATCTGTTTCCAAGACATCTATTACTTGCCTGAGATATTCATCATAATAAAGTCCTGTATCCTTCAAAAAAAAGAATGTGAAATTTAGAAAATAATATGCTACCAAACATCTAATTTTGTTTAAATACAATGATTAAACTCAAATCTCAGCAGCACAGGCATTATACCCACTTACATATCTTTGTTTTTTTCTGATTTGCATCATTGCCCTGTAACAACTTATTATGATTCGTTTGTTTCAGCAATTAACAAGGAAGAGGATAAAAGTGTTTAGAAAGCCATGTCATATGCAAACATCTGTCATGTCAATATAGGTTGTTTTTTTTAAACAGTGCAATTCATTCATTACTGTTCTATTTGAAACACCGAACTGGAATCACTGAGTGGAATTTCCTAAGCCACCACTCAACCACTTGAAACAAGTCTCCGTGGAACAGTAAGTAGTTCTTCCTATTGTAAGCTGGTGAAATCTTTCCATGTGCCACCTCACCTTTAGCAGATCATGGAAAAAAAAAAATAAAGAAAACAAATTGAAATGGAACCTCACCATACTGATGATAGACTGTATGACAATACTGGCTAATATTAGTTTCCTTCCTGCAAGTAATTCCAGTAAATAATATCAAAATTTCAGGAAGAGAGTTTGCTATAACCAGGTTACTAACAATTAGGAAAAAATAATTAGATAAATTTCATTACACTTACTGGATTTTCTACCTTCTCTCCTTCTACGTGGCCTTCTCCTTTGACTTTCGTCTTATCTATGTCTATAGGTACAGCTTCCAAGACCATTAGAAGACATGTTATCAGCAAAACACACTGTTGGGGCAGGACAGACAGCCACTTCATCTGAAATGAGACCAAGTCACAAAAATTAGCATAAATCATAGAATCATACTGTACTGATTAGAATTTTTTAATGTTCCTACAGAGATACCTGTAGTAATCTACTCCCCACATGTTCTACTGCTCTTAAATAACACTAAAACTCAAAGAATTAAATACAGCTTTAATTTTTAAAGGTTGTTATTATACAAGCAGATTTTCCTTACAGTTGTGTGGCAAACCTAAATTGTACTGTAAATGGACAGAAGTTTTTAACACATTGAGGTATTATCCATGGCTCCACACAACAGGTGGGAACATCCAGTGTTCACACATTTCTTTAGGATGCCCAAGTACTGCATAACTAATATGAACATTCCTACTCTGATCATGTCTTTGCTGAAGTTATTGGCAAAATCCAACAGATAATCGTGGACATGGAATCACTGTAGTAATGCCAGTAGTTTTTATGTTTCAACAATGGAGTAGTTTGCCTAATTCAGAGTCAAAATCCCCTCTAAAACTTATTTGCAGAAATAATATTTTACAATCCATGTTATATCCCTATTTCAAGTTGACAGAGATTCCTGAAAAAAGTGTTCACACTACCTGAAATTGTTGCTGGGGCTTTATTAAGCCAGTTTCTCCTAGACTTGCTTTGGTGTCTTTAATGGGGCTAACTCACACATAGTTTGACAAGCAGCAATCTCTGTCTTCTCCCCCTCTACCAAACTCTGTTGAAAATAGCTCAGTTCATTCAGAAAGTGGTAAGATGGAATACTTAAGCAGTTTTTGTACAGGAAATTCAGCTAAAAAAGTAATGATGGTAATGCAGCATCTGACAGCAAAGTCAGGCTCTTGAGACAATCCAGCCATGAAAATCCACAGTCTCTGGATATTCTATAGTAAACTTGAGCAAACTCTGGTGTTACTGTGGTAATAAAAATCACCTCCTGGAATGTGAAAGTTGCCAGTCAAATACTGTCTAAAATTACCTTCTATATGTCAAGAAAACAGATATAACATTCAAGAAATGTGCAGTCAAATAAATTAAAAGTATGCCTGCTACAAGGAGAATTTCTGTACAGGTGCTTAAACTAGTCATGCAAGGAGACAAACTGTAATTATGGTGTTAGTGCCAGTTTTCCGGACTACATGCTCTGGTACTCAACAGTGAAGCACTACTTTTTCTTGGATTAAGCTGCCCCTTTACTAAGGCAATAAATGTAGATAATGGTACATACTTTAATATTGAGCATCACTGACACTCTTTGCCCATATAAGTATTATGTAAATACCTGTTATAGCAAATACCTGTTATTTCATTTAAAAAATGACTAACAATCTGATCATTACCAGACTGCATAGCAGGAGCTATTGTTGCTGCCATATTGAGTGTCGCTAGATTCAATGTCAGCATTACTGTCAGATCCACAACAGCAGATTAGCTCCGCCCAGGTCATTCCTTTAAAACAAACAAACACACCAACAAAAAAGCCACCTCAAACCCAGACTGATTTGCTGGAACTAGCAAACTAATTTCTACGCTTCTACACAAGCTATTGGCTTGCAGTGACTTCACAGAGCTGATGAATGAAGGAGTTATTTACTACCACTAAACAGCAGGAAGCTGAATCAGGGGAGATACCAGGAAAGGGGTTTTCACCCAAAGGGGGGTTGAGCACTGGCACAGGCTCCCCAGGGCAGTGGTCACAGCACCAAGCCTGCCTGAGTTCAAGAAGCATTTGGATGATGCTCTCAGACACACGGTGTGACTCCTGGGGTGTCCTGAACAGGGACAGGAATTGGACTCAATGATCCTGGAGGGTCCTTTCCAACTCAGCATATTCTATGATTCTAAAATGCCAAAGTTCCACTATTTAAGATGTTTTTAATTACAGAATATTGTTGTATAAATGCAGTGTCTAGGTTTGTAATTTCAACAGGATGTAATCACAGCAAATTATAATAACTAACAAATACTAGGTTTTCAAGTCTCCTAATCTTGATGTAGATGCCAAGACTGAATATTTTTGAGCACTAACTGCATGACTTCTATAAACCTAATCACCAATTTAGTGGATCTGCCCAGAAGTTTCCCTTCCTGTCCTCATACTGGATCTTTAGGCCAGGCTAAGTTACTAACGCATATCAACTATGCAGCTGGGAAGTCCTGAACCAGAGCTATCCGTTGAGTTTGTATCCGTTAGTGCCACAGCTCATTTTACGTATCAGTGGCATGGATAACAACAAATCTATATGTGACACTGGCCATCAGTTCTTTTAGCTGATAGACAACAGCACCCTACTGTTACTTATTTTTTTTCTGTCTTGCATGGACAAGATCACCTAATTTTGTCCTCTTTTTTCTAAAAGTAGATTGCCATGTCTGGTGTTGAGAGTCATTCTCTGAATTTTATCCTTACCAAGGCATTTTGCTATACCTGTCAACATACAAACACAGCTAGATCACCACGTAGGCTTGAATACAACAAATGGAAAGTGGAAATAGCTTAACTTATGCAGCGAGTTGGATAGAAACAGAAAATAGTGTTTCTGTAACAGACCACCACTAACATGTCCAGCTCTCATCATATTAATAATTCAATATGCTTTCTCAGGAGCACAATGACACCTCTGCTCCACAAGAGCGAAGAGCCCTCTAGCCCTGGATCCTGTCTGCAGTGACAGATACTCAGGGGACATGAGAACAGTGTGATACTCACCAACACTTATAGATTGCCGCAACTGGAGATTTTGGGGCTTTCTTACATTCAGGTTGTATGTTTTCTTTACTTCAATGGATTTTTATTTCACTACTTTATTCAATCGGTTTTGAACCATGAAAAAAACTGTATAATCTATAACACCCTATGGCAAGTAGTTTCACAGACAACACGTTGTGTCAACCATCTCTGCTCTGAACCTGTAATTCATTTACCTCATTCAATGACCATCTAAGTTTCTTGTATTGAAAGAGATGTAAACAAATTATTCTTAATTACCATTTCCCTATTACAGCACTCCAACAGTGACCATACACCAGTCCTTGCTCTTCTAGCCTAAATAGTGCACTTGAAATAGAAGAACCTTGGCAAGCCTAGGCTATGCTATAAATTTTATTAAAGCATTGTTTCTTAACTGGAAAGGTTTATAAATTCTATAGGTAGGACTGAGAATATTTGCAAGGTAGTGGTTCACTTCCAAAGCAGGTAAGAGTTGTGAGGAAGTCATTGTATTTTCTTTTTCAGATGAAAGAAACAGCAAAGAAAGTAAAAGTAAGGCAAACACGTAATTCACTGTCAACCAAGTGTATTTAAAAAATGAATAGCAGAGAACTGAATCTGGAAATCTACTTTGAAACATTTTGAATAAACAGCATGGGCAGTAACTCTTCTAAACACAGAGCATCACAGTCCAAAAAAATTTACAGGTAAAACAAAACCCCAACTTGCTGAAATTCTAGCAAGGTAAGAATGGAGCAGTCTAGTAAACTGGTAACTGAAAGGCCATAAATATGCAATGGATATGAAACAAAACTAATAAAAAACAAAGGACTTATATAGTATAAGAGTATATAGACTTATAAAGTATATAATAATTATACTCAGTATTTTTAGAAATGTTATTTTTTGAAAGGTTATATGTTTGAAGTATTCATTTAAATAAGCCGTAGCTTCTGATAATGCTAAACCCCTGATAGATGGATATTTTCCTGATCAAAATATTTGCATATATAAAAATTAAAGAAATAAAAGTAACAGAATATTATCATAAGCCACTCTAGTTATGTAAGGGTGCAAACACTGTTTTTGAAAATCATATGTGGTTACTATTTGAGCATGCTCATTTCATGTAAGACCAACAGGTCGTGAGGTGAGCTGAACCGTGGCAGAGAAGCCAGAAACTCAAGTACCAGCCATAGACATCATTGATTCATTCTTTGCCTATGGCAAGTATTAAAGGCAACACCTTCAACAATAACACCTGGTCTTTGATCCATTTTATAGACATAAGTTTTATTTTTAAAGCTGATGACCTACAGGTTCTAGTAGCATGAATAACTGTGGAGACAGAGACTGTCAGTTTAGCCTGAACAGGGGCACACCATAAAAGCTTTAGGACTTGCTACTCAGGAAAACTGATACATAAATGTCCATGCTGAACTGAAACAACTGAGGTATAAACAGACATGGTGGTTTGCCAAACCTCAGATGAGAGAGCACTAAACTCCAGCAGATTTGGGATGAGCAACTGGAGCTGTATCATGTCAAACTACCTCTGTGGTAGTCAGCAAAGCTTGTCTATCAAAAGCCCTAATCAAACTAAGTGTCACTGCATCTGCTGACTTTCTGTGGGATTTGTGCTCAAGGGCGATTTGGGTTCCCTTGGAAATCCCAACCTTTGTAATTACACACTCATACATAATGGGAAGGACTGGGTGATATCACAATAAGTTCTTTCCATCTCTTTGATGTAACAAGCTGCTCTGAAAAGAAGGCTATCTACTGCCCAGTTTTGCTTCAGGTTGTGCATAGGGCATTTTTATTGTAGCCCTTTTAATAAAACAGGCCAAAAAATCCACAAGTACCGGGAAGAATTAAAAGCAGAGAAGACCAAAATGGATAGGCAAAAAATATCTCTGTCATTGCAGCTGCCTTTGTAGACTATTATGCTTAACACAGGACTTGCGGCAGTATTTTGAGGAACCCAACTGTTTACACAATCTGTGCTGTAACAAGTAAATTGGAAACATATTTATTACAATAAAAAATAATTACCTAGTGAAGACAGAGTTACTCTACTTGGGTATCTATTAGCCCAAGACTATACTAATCAAAACTCCCTCAATAAAAGCAGGTGACTAAGACACTTGTCAGCCTTTGGAGTGTGACAGTCACAACTGAGTCACTGCGTACGTTCTACTCTGACGTGTGTTAGAAGACAGAAACCAGGCCCATTGCAAATTCTAACATTAATCAGCTGCAAGAAAAAACTCTACATGATTCTCAAATACAACAACTAAAGAGTGACAAGAGGGAGGATGAGAGGAAAACTGGGGTTCTAGTTTTTCTTCCACTAAACACTTGACTATTAGAAGTTCATTCCACTCTCAGCCTGTTACCAGCTACCTTCAACAGACAGTTCCTGACTTTTAAGAAATCCATTCCTGGATGTCTATCCCTTCCCAGGCATTTTAGGGTGAATCTATGTTTCTGAGCCAGGGATGTGGTTTCTTCTGTAAGGACTGGGAGCCACCAAGTCAACAGACAATCACAGTGCTGCAGAAGAGGCTCAATGTCCATTGGATCACTGTCATCAGTGGCACATACTGCACAGCATACATCCTTGTGCCCTGCTATGGCTGCGTGGCTTGAACCTATTGTTATTACTGTTCTTTCTACTGCTATATAGTTTAATAGAAATATAAATTGTCACGAATCTGCCCAGCTGACTGGTTACTTTCTCAAAGACAGATGGACCAAGGTAATGTTACAATTGCCATCTGGAAATTAAGTGATTTTAGTCGAAGACATGTAGCCCACCTGGATGAAAAGGCAGTACAACTCTAATCTGCTTGTATCAGAAATCAATCTCATGTTTCCTAGAGGGATAAACAAGCACTTGTAATATCTAAAGCGAACTAATCATAAAAGTAATGCTCTAGAACTGACAAATACTGTAGTTTATAAACAAAGCCAATATCCTAAGCTTTCAGGGAAAAGGAAAAATAAAAATCTGAGTATAAAGTATTTAAAAAAAACAGAGCAAGAGCCAGAAGAATGAGACAGTCAGCAGAAAATAGAGCCACCAGTGTACTTGCATGAACAGAAAAATACAATTGGAAAAGAAAAGAAACAGGCTGTCTGCCAGCAACCTAGATCTTGATCCCACTAAAGTTAATCACAAATTCCTATCAACTTCAGTGGAACAGGATCAGACATTTGAATTATAAAGAGCTATGGGCTTTGAAATAAAAGTACAAAATGCAGCTTCTAAAGTTTGTTCTAGCAAATCAACACAAGCAGCTAAACATGGCATTAGCACACCTATTTTACGCAAATGCCAGGTGTTTCCAATACAAACCTGAAAAATTTCTTTAACACCTATTGCCCAGAAAACAGCGTAACCCTCGTACTAATGTCTCCATCACCTCCCTAGCAAAGCACAAATATTTTTAAAGAAGTAACACCCAATATAAAATTTTCTAAAACAGTTATGCAAAACCATAGCGATATCCGTGCATAGTGTCTGCACATGTAGAAGCTCAATGGATGACTATGGACCAAGATAGCACAACACTGTAAATGTTATGTTGTATGTTTGCAATTTGCAACATCATGCACTATGGTGGGCAACCTAAACATAAATCCAGACTTACAGAATAGACAAGCCTACTTATTCATAAAATGCCATGCATGTCTGCTGTATCTGATATGGAAGTAACCAAACCTGTGTAAGATACAGTGCAGACATGTAGGATGATAGCAATATTCTCTATAGCCATGACTGTATTGTGACTTCTTCAATGTCCAGCATTAAAACAGAAGTGAAAAATCTTCATATGCAGTGCTACACTTAAAAAAAACCATGAAAGACATAAAATAGATCTATTGTTCTTCATCTAAGAATATTCTAACCTCAGAACTAGAATGGGAATATTACAAATATTATATCTGAACTATGTAGAGTACTCCTTCAGTAGTCTGAGCTAGCCATCTAGCATCTTGAGTCTGCTTTCACCTCTCTGAAATAGTGATATACCTGTACATACGTCACAGTTTAAACATAATTTTTTATTTCCATGGGTTTTTTAATTTCTTTAAAAATTATTTGCAAATATATAAAATGATTAGCTCAAAAAATCTTAAAGAAAATAGATTAAACATTTGAAATTAGAGAGAAACAGATTAGTCTTCTGTCATATGTTCTGCTTGGAAACAACTGAAATATCAGTGTTAGTTCCTCCCTGTTCTCTCAGGAGGACTTGCTGCACAGGCATCATTAGCTGTCATACCTTAGGCAACGATTAAAGTCAATGAATCTATAGTTAATGCACCTTCTTCAGAATGTTAGTCCATGAGTTAAACTGGTATTAGCACGGCTACAATGTGGCCACAATTTTGAGAAGCAAGTGCAAAAACCTGTTTCAGCTCATGCTGAACAGATGAGCAGAAAGTGATGTGAAAGGGGAAATGGCTACAATCTGCAGTAGTTTTCCCTCTACAAGTTATTTGCATACTTTTCTCACCAAATGAGAATTCATCCTTCTAAAAGTTAATATGTAAGCATCATTTTTCCATCTCTCCTCTTTGCTTAAATTTCCCACCCACACAAGTAGCAACAGTTTTCCCTTCATTATCCTTCAAGCATTTTTTCTTTTCTTTCAAAGTTGTCCATTAACCTCATGATTCAGATGTTGCTTTTTTTTTTCTAGCCAATACCCAACACCTTTCAACCTGGACATGCTGTCCTAATCTTTTGTTGGAACACATCCCACTCAGTTCTCTGCACCAGGAGACATTACCTATTCTTTCAAGAAGCACTTTAATACTGTACATAAATACAGTTTTATTTAAAACAGTATTATTTAAGTACATAAAGGCAGTAGAATCCTTTCTTCTCATCCTGTTTGCTTAAATTCTTTTCTATTGACTTTTATTTATTCCATTTTTCTCATGGCACTTTATCTGCTTTGTTCAGTTGAAAGTTGGCTGATAGAACAGCTTCTTTTCTCAGTTTCTCAGTAAAGACAGCATGCCTCAGCTGTGTACAGTACAACATTTGCTGACAGAACCTTTTTAAAAAGAAATACACTTCAGCTGTTTTATTAGATGAGTCACACAAATGCTGGGGGATATAACATAGTAACACAAACTATGAATGCTCAAGTGGGAAAGAATCAAGTACTATTTACAAAGCAACTGTATGGCCAGAAATAAATATGCTATAGAAGCAAAACACATGGCTGCTTGCTACGTGTGCTCGCCTCTGTCATAAGGAAAGTTTGAAAACTGTTTTTAATTCTTGCTGCAATGTTAATGGTTCAGTATTTAAAAACCTGTTTGCACATACACAAATACACATACATATTTATAATACCTGCCTCCAAGGAACTTCCCTATCATCATTCCAGGAAAAATAAATATCAGTGTCTACAAAGCTATCTTACTGACTGAAGAATGCTGAAATATTAGTCTTGCTTTTAAAAGGAACTTGCATGATTTTATCAATCCTTTCCAATACATCTGTTTTTTAAAAAAACAAAACAAAAAAAAACCAAAAAAAACCCCGAAGCCAACACTCAAGCAAATACTTGTATTGAATTCAATGCACGCTTGATAAAATTTGTATCAATTTCAAAAGCAATTTTTTTTTAAATATCACTACAAATATAGCTTCCTGTACTGTAAGTTCAGTTCTGATACAGGACAAAATAGAACAGCACACCTGGAATCTCACAAATTCATTTTGTATAAATGTGAATAGCAATTTTGTCAGTGCTGGTGTAAAAAGCAACCTTGATTCAAATATGCTTCTATACGCAACAAAAGTATTTGCTCCAACTCTGATGTCAAATCAAAAAGTATATAAATTATTCTACTACTATGCATTTTGCTCTAGTCAACAACAGATGATGATGTTAAAGTAAATCTTGAATGCCCCAGGACTTCAAGGTACTTTTTTTCCCCTTTGAAAAGAAAATGCTAAGAAGAATTAATCTACATTTAATGATATGGAGACAGATTTAAAAATATTTAGGCACTTTATGATAGCTGCCTAATGAGATGTAATTCCATAATATATTAATCCTCATCGACTTCTACTTGCTTAGGAATCCAAATACACATAAATGTCCCACTTTTATTTTACAAAGATATAAAGCATAAGAAAAGTAATGATGAAAAGTGCCTATATATTTCCTGAAATATATATGATGAAGAATAATATTTAAAACAGATTATTAATAAAACAGTTTTAATAAAGTGCAGTTTCTTTCATTCTTCCAACTGTCAAACCACACAGAGTACCTAAGAGCAAAAACTGTTGAAATTAACATGAATTTTGCCTCCAATTTTATTTTATTTATCTTAAGTACCTGGTAATGCTTCTAGCTAATTCTAGTACCTCCCCATCCAGAAGGCTTGTGTCTACTATGTATCTACAGCAACTTCAGAGAGATCTCTTCTGCTTACTGAGCAATCAAACAGACCAGAGCACGATACCTCACTAGATAAACAAACACCTTTGCTGCACAGGATATCAGATCAAGGCAACACTGATGTGGGCGTTTAACTTAACGGTAAAGGATTTTATCTGTCTTTTGTAAAGAACATTTGTTTGGTCAGTATATCACTAGACGTATGAGTCAATATTTCCACACCTCTGACATTTGAGTCAATATAATAATATTTTACATATTTTACTACTGCTCTCCCCATTCACAATTACAATTTCAGCTGCATACGTATGACTTGGGGGCAGCTTCTGACAGAAAACCTTTAACTTGACTTATATGAACTTAAAGTTTATGTTCAGCAGTACTACCACTACTGCACGGACAAGTTATGGAAACATCTCCTTAGTCCTACCAGAAGACAGTTCTTTTTGTTGTTGCTTAGGTTTTATTTGCTTGATGGGGTTTTTTTTAATATAATTTCAGACACCAAATAATGGTACCTCAAGCTGTGTTACAGCATCAAGTCACAAGCAAATTTATGTCAGGTGCCTACATTAGATGCCTTCGCATCCAACAGCTAGTGGAAGTTTTAAGCAGACCCAATGGGCAATGTTTATTTAACATAAACAAAAAAAAGGGGAAAAGAAAATTATCATTATCTCAGTTAGAACTGAATGAGACTCACATTGTTTTACTGCAACACAATTTGTTTAGATAGACTTGTGTTATTCTTTTTTTATATTATAATTATCTCTCTTATTCTAAAATAAAATGCTGCCACCATCCAAAAGGTTACAGCTGCAAGCAAAATGGAAAGGACATAATCACAGTTAGGAGGTACCCTATGTAATCAGGTTAGTAAGTAGTGGCCCATGGTGGATGCTGCAGTGGGACTGTACAGGATCTTTGTGAGGCAAAGGAAAGTTAGAGGTGTAAGTGGGTCTCCAGTGCTCACAGAAATGAGGGCTTCTCCCACAAACATTCTGTGAGTCATAAACTGAGGCCCATCAAGGTTACAAGAAACGTGGTTTAAACAGAGTGGCTGTTCACCTCCTATCCAGTCTTTAGAGCAGGAATCTTTGCCATGCTGCTCTGTTTAGTAGAGAGGGGCAGTCACTGCAGAATCCAGAGCAGAACTGCACCAAGGCTGAGACAGCTACAGGGCTCCTCTTTAGAGGGGGAGACAACCAGATGACAAAGAAAACCCAAAGAGACCTCCATGCTGAGCCTGCCACCGTGGCACACTGGTGTGGTACTGCTGTTATGTGATGGGCTGAGTTTGACAACGCTGGACATTATTTCTCCATGGCAAACCCTTACAACACCAGACTTCTCCAGGCTGACACCGAGCGTTGCCAAGCGTGAACTCCTCTGAAAACCGCAGGCACGTTCATTTTAGGAATAAAAAGGCACCTCTCTACAGCCATATTCCAACCTTTCCCTCTCCTGGAGTATTTTGTGGGTGCAGTGGCTCCGGACACCCCCGTGTCACAGCGCCCGTTCGGCGGCACCGGCCGGGTCCCCACTCGCAGCAGCCCAAGTTCCTCCTGCGGTTGTGCCGCCCCCCCCCAGCGCAGCCCGCGGTGCCGCTGCTGCCGGCGGTGCG
>VZRW01001555.1:0-38438 GCA_013398125.1 Aegotheles bennettii
GAGGTCCTGCTGGCGAGCGGGGCAAACCCGGTGCTTCCAAGGCGTAAATAAGGTGTCATTTGTGCTGCAGGGGATTCACGGGGCCCCGGGGGATTTCCAACTCCCTCTCCAGATAACTTGAGTGAGGAGGTAACTGTGATTATTGTCGCCTTTAAAATCTCGGAGCAAAGGGGGGGGCACTGGGGCTCAGGGGTCCTCGCTCTCTGCATCTCCAGTTTGTGTCCGAGCCCAGGAAAATGGACCTGTTAGCATTTAGGCTTCATTTCATTGCTAAACCTCTCTGTTATCCTTGCAGGTAAAGCGGTAGGAGCGAGCAACTTGAGCTGTGTGCTCTGTTTTGGATTTTTCCCTTGTTTTTCCTAAATTTAAGATGCAGTAATACCCATCAGTCAGAGTAACATTTTCCAGCCTTCCTTTGTGTCAGTTGCAGTCAGTTTCTTCTCCTGTTTGGGTCCTTTTTATGCAGCAACAGACAAAAGAAACATTAAAAATTAATGATTATATTCCTCAACAGTCTGTAGACTGAAGGGGCTGTTGCAAGTAGTCTGTTTTAAGTGGGTTTGAATTCCATTTTTGCAAAACCATGGTTGTCTTGGAAAAAAAAAGAAAACTCCTAAACGAACACTTAATGCTAAAAATTCTATGTACTTCTTCATTCGAGTGGCTATCCTTAATCAACTTGGCCTTATTAGGGGCTGTTCTGAAGTTTATATGATTTTTTAAAATTTATTCCAAGTGTTTACTAAAGAAAAAAAAATCTTAATGTGAGGTAGTATTACTATTAAAAAAAAAGTGAAAAGTGGTTATTTTCTAGTTTTGTTTAGACGGGAGAGTGGAATTACACCAGTTATTCTTTTTCTTAAGTTCTTGTGCATAAGTAGTTTACCATAGTTCTGTGGGAGACTTCACAACCTGTAGGATTTCAGAAACTAAACAAAATGCTCCCTAAACTGGAGACAAACCATAAGGATATTTGAAAAGTAAGGAATTTTTGTTAATCTTGAAAAAGCTGCAGGTTTGGGGATGCAAATGTGGGTTCGTGGCAGTTTAGCAGCAGATCTGTGTGTTAGGCTGCGGGGGTTTAGCAAATCTGTGTGTAAGGTGCTTGGGGTTTATCCATACGGGGACTTTGGTGCCTGCAGCATCCTGTAAATGCAGAGGACCACGCCAGGGCAGGAACTTGCTGTGCAGCAGCTTGCAGGTGGCTCAAGAGCCAGTGTGATTCTCTGCTGTGAGCTGATATTTAGGCAGAAGTATCCCATGGGGAGTTCTTCTGGACTTGCACGCTCCGTGTAAGGAACCTGGAGGTAGCTGATGTTACAAATAGGGTGGGTGATTGCTGTTGCAGTGTGTGTTTCCCCTCCACTCTGCTCTTTCCCCACCCCAACGTGAAGATCTGTATCTTAAAGCCCAATGTCAAATTTTGTTTAGTTTTCTGGATTTATTTGCATGGGACACGAGTTGCTGGAAGACTTTTTCTGGCTAGAAAACAGCTGACAAATGTGGAAAAGTGTGTCTTAGTTTTCTCATGCTTCCTGAGTAATCCCAAAAGGAGTTTCACCCTCGTGTAGTTTTCTTAAGATACTGGAACATTTCACTCTGTTAAAGGGTAGGTGCAGAGGTATTTCTTGCTCATCGCTCATTTCCACAGAGGATGGAAGGAAGCAGGATAGATACCTTTGTTTCCCTTATAAATGCATACATCTCATAACTTTTCTTTCTCTTTTTTTAGCATACGGATTAACTGACCCCTTTGACAAGTTTATGGAGCTGCCATCTCTCTGCTTGCTGTACTTTCCATTTCTGAGAGGAGAAAGTGGTGTATGAGATTAGAGGAAAATGCCTCGGACAAAGCAGATACATCCCAGAAATCTGAGAGGTATGTAGCTCTCAGCTGAGAAAGAAAAGCTCTTGGGAAGCTCGGTTGCAGTTTCAAATACGAGGTTAAAGGAGTATGTATTTAACAGGTCTGTTTTCATCCAAATATAGTTTGAGAGCAAGTTCTAGGAGTCGTCTGTGAGACAGCTCTGATTTTGAGAGAAATAAGTGGAATATGTTGTTATTCCTGCAGTCTGTGTGCTTGACAGCATTCTTGATATCCTCCAGCTTCCAGCAGTAACCAACATGAACTTTGAAAATGCAAAGGAAGATGTAGTTTCCTTACCAGAGGATTTACAGTTAGGATATACAGGGAGGTGGGAAATGCATGTAACGTAGGAGCAGCATGAGATCTGACAGCCAGTAGTTGTTTTTCTTAACAGTAACCAGTTTGGCTTGCTTTTGAGGGGATTAGACTCTCCTCCCATGCATGCCTTCTCACTATCTATCATCATCTGTCATCCACGCCACCTCGGGCATCGCTAGGTTTGACCTTGATCTCCTCGCTGTCCTGCCTTCGCACGGCCAAATGGTGGCTCGTTGGCTATGGAAAGGAGCAAGCAGGGAAGCGACCTGCTCCACAAACTGGCAAGCTTACATGTCCAGGCGTTTCCTTGAACAAGATCCCAGTGCACTTAACTGAGCCCGGAACTGGCACTTGGATGTGAGGAATATGATCCTATGGTTACTTGTTACTGTCTTGGTAGAAGTGGCCCTGGAGGAATTAAATGAGGAGAAAAATGCAGGTCAGTTGATGAGCAGACATAGATGTTGAGGGCAAACACACTTCCATCCCCACCCTCGTGCACAGCTTTCGGGAGGACATGCTTCCACCTGCACCCTCGGCTTCCTTAGTGTGAACTTTGCAGCTGCCGGATGGGAGCATCCCTTCGGAGAATAGACACGGTTACAAAACCACAGACATCAACATAAAGTTTTAGGGGCAGGAGCAGCGTTTGATTCTGGTTTTAACTTTCTATGCCAGAACCCACCAAACCCCTGTGCGTGTTTCAGTTGGCTCACAGCTGAGAGGCTCTCAAATGCTGGTGGGTACGGCTATATCTGAGACCTCGTGCTCATGGAGTTACCGCTGCTCCCACTAACAGCCTCTCTGCTGGAGAAGACAGTTTTGCAGTGTCTTTATTCAGGAAGTGCTGAGTAGCATTGTTCGGTGTGCTGGATAAACCTACGTCTCAGATCTGGAATTTCACATTTAGGTGATGTAGTTTCCCCTCCTTGCTGAACGTGAAGCAGTAAATTAGAGCCCAGTTTTTAATATTGCTGCTCGCCAAGTTGCTGACATAGCTGAGCTTGTGTTTTCTGATCAAATATGAGAGGGATCTAATTTCAGTGCTCTGTCTGATACCTACTCTTGTATTGCTTGAAACTTAATAGGACTTAAGTCTATTGTAAAGCTTTCTATTCACTTAAATAAATACACTTAAAATAAATAATCTAATTAACCTCTTAATTGTGTAAGAAATTAATTGCTTTTTTTTTCCTTGCGTAAGCTCCCCAGTCATTTAGCTTTTATCATCCCCTGTAATAGCAGTTTTCATCAGTTCCTATTTTTCCACAACTAATGGGGTTCTTGAATGAATTAAGATGGGTTAGATGTTGAGAAGGGAAATAGAAGTACACAGTGAGCCCATAATTTGAAATGATGTTGGAATGGTTAAATGATTGTTAAAACTACACAGGTGCTGCAAACTTCAACATGTTGTGAGCATATATTGCTACTATCATGGGTTATTAGAGGTGAAGTGATTTGAATAATCAGTTTACTTCTCATTAGTTATGCCCTATTTCCATTTTTAGTCTAGATAATGAGGAAAACTGGATTTCAGTTTCTTTAGTCGTTTTATTGGTCTCTGATAATATTGCAGAAAATATTTGCTTAAACCCTCAGTTTTTGCTGGAGCTTGAGGAGACTGAAGGATTTCACAGGTCTGCTTTCTGGCAGCTTATTTTTGTGTATCAAAGTTAGACCCAGTTTAAGTTGACACTCTTAGCCATTAAAACTTTAAAAAATGCTTTTTTAACACTGTGGTTTAATCCATGGCAATTAGTACCGATGATAACTAAATCGGCAGAAAAAATAAGTGTTTGTGGTTGAAGGTGAAACTTGGCAAACTCTTACAACTTTTGGAAGACAAGTATGTAAGATTAAGTAGCCTGTATTTTTAAATTAAAAGGTGTTTTTAAGTTGTCTAAACCCGATTGTCACCTTTTGTACTATGTACAAAGAACACTCCGTGGCCTTACCTGGCTTCTCCCTCCCTTTTCCCAACTTCTCTCATTGCCCCACAGCAATCAAATTGCCAGCAGATTTAACTGGACTTGTCCAGAGCCCATCAATGTTTAACTTTTTTGATGAGATCACTGTCAGACAACCCTTGACACTCTCTGTCCTGTTGTGCACCAGTTGAGTTGCTTGAGTTGCACTTGCAGTCCAAGTCAGCCTGGAGAATAAACAACCAAGTCCAAGAACCTGAGGTGTTTTCCCCTCAAAAAAACACCGAGACAAATCCCTCTTTCCCTCCCTGCAAAAACAAAACCACACAGGGGAAAAAACCCACCATAAACAACCCCCGCACACTGCCATTAGTTAATTTGAGGTTTGCTGCAGCATAGGAATAAGTTTTGAAGGTTTTAATATTGCCTGTGTTTACCGTAAGCAACCTTATTGTCTGGGGAAAATGAAGTAGCGTGGTTTAATATAGAGAGCTAAATTTAAGATTTTGGCAGGAAACCTTAAGGCTCTCATTTTTGCAACATGGCTTGATTTTGCTCATTTGGTATGCTCGGAGAGAACTGCGTCCCTGAAGTATCAGGATCAGTGAAGATCAAATTTATTTCTTGTGTGTTTTGTTTGTGTGCCGAGCTCCTCTCCCCTCTCCTTCTTGGCTTTCACTGTCTGTTTATACACGAGTCAATGTAGTGCTATGCTAACCTGATTTTACAGCAGAGCAAAGCCAAACTGTATCACGAGGACAGGACATGGGAAGCATTATTTTGGAAATAGGAAAAATAAATGAGCTGGCCATTCGTTTCCATGCCTGTGTGTCGGTGACGTGCTTTTGATGCCTGACTGCAGCTGAATGAGCATGTTGTATCTGAAAGGTACCACTGAGGCATCTGCTGTGCTGTGCTTGTGTTGTTCTGTCACATCAGCCCTCCCTGCTTCTCACTGCATGAAAAACGTCACCGTCCCCAGTGGGCTGCACCAGTAAGAGGAGTTGGGCAGTGTCAGACATGGTCTCCTGGTTAACTTAGTTGTCCCCAGCAGTAGGGATGAGTGGCTAAAACGTGAGAGAAATTCGTTTTCCAGGTCTCAAAGGGGTGCAGGCTGGATACATGCAAGTTCTGGAAAGTGGTTAGTAGTTAGGAAGGCGAAGGCCAAAGGCATGCCTAGGGAAAGCCTGGCATGGGTTACCTGTCAGCTCTGTGACTGGAACTGGGTTTATGAGCAGGTGTTCCTGATGTTGGCTTAATCCCTTAAATATTAAGGATGCGTATTGTGTTGCTAATCAAAAGCATCATCACTCCCCCTCCAGAAAATAACTGTGTTGCTGGAGAGAAAAATACCTCTCTCATTCAGACATCCAGAGGGTGTCTTTTCTCAATTTGCTTTATTTGTATAAAGTTTTAGCTCACTGAAACTAACGAAACCCCGACTTTGTGTGCAGTTGCACCCTATGTTTACATGACCGGTTGATACACAGGTGTAACAAAACATTTCCTAGCAGCTGTTGTGTATTCCCAGAAGTACAGTTACATTGGAGAACCATGCTTTTAGCAGGGCTGAGTAGGCTTGGTTTGTTGTCAGATGGTTGTGAGGATATAGAAGGAAACAAACCTCATGTTTTTGTTTACTGAGAAGTTGCCAGTTGCAGAGTTTAAAAGGAAAACTTACTTATTGCGTGTACAGTGTTTAGTGCAGTGCTCTGATTCACCAAAATGAAACCGTAGCAGAAATATTTTGAACTTTATCTCATTCTAGATAAGCTTTCTGTTATTTTTAAGAAGACAACTTGTTGCTGCTTCTGTTTTTCCTTCTCAGGCAAATATTTCTATTTGAAACAAATGGCAGGCCAGCCTGTAAAGCTCAGCAGCTGTCTCTAAACCTTTTAACATTTTGCGTTTGATAAGGAAATGCAAGTATAATGTGAATAGCTTTGCTCAATAGCTGGATAGCTTTGCAGTAATCTGCAAAGTGTGCTTAAGTTTGCTGGAAAGCTGGCTATGTTCTGGGCCATATAACATCCAGTAGGCATCTACTGTGTCTTAGGTGTGATTTAGCAAAAGCTCTCCGAGTTGGTTTAAAAATGTAACGTGCTGTCAGTAATGAAACAGTCCTGTCTACACTGAAAGCTGACAGGTTGGTATTTCTTATTAGTGTTTGGTCGTGTAGTCTATAAAACTTGAGAATCGATTGGTGTGCTGGGCTTTAGGTCATGATTTGCATCAAATGACTTAAACTCAGCTGTCTTTTTTTTTTTTTCTTAAGGCTCAGTTCTGTAACTTGTCCTTGTTTGGTTCAAAAAGAAATGTGCAAGCATATTTGACTTGGTATTGTTTCTGAGACAAAAATAATCACAGAATCATTGAATCACTCTGATTGGAAAAGACCTTCAAGATCATCGAGTCCAACCATCAACCCAGGACTGCCAAGTCCAACACTAAACCGTGTCCCCAAGGGCCACATCCAAATGTTTTTTGAACAGCTCCAGGGATGGTGACTCCACCACTTCCCTGGGCAGCCTGTGCCAGTGCCTGACCACCCTTTCAGTAAAAAAATTTTTCCTAATATCCAGCCTGAACTTCCCCTCGTGCAACTTGAGGCCTTTTCCTCTTGTCCTATCACTTGCCACTTGGGAGTAGAGACCGGGACCCCCTCGCTCCAACCTCCTTTCAGGTAGTTGTAGAGAGTGGTGAGATCTCCCCTCAGCCTCCTCTTCCCCAGACTGAACTGTCTAAATGAACGTTCCACTTCAGAGTATTTCTGAGGGGCTGGTGGTGAAGTATTGGCACATCATACGTGCTAGTGGTCTGTGCTCTGTGGCATACCCGTGGGCATCTGTAAAGATGCCGCATATGTGTCTTGCTTAAATTTCTGGAGCTTGTGTCAGAGACAGGTGGAACAAGAAGTCAGAGTTTTGACTCAGTTGCTTTGTTATAGAAATATCTTTTGATTTGCCAGCAGTTGGACAAACCAAACTTGAACCTAAAACCTCCCTCAGGAAAGTAGAGAGAATGGCTCTGTTGGTGTATCGTCGGCTGGAGTACCAGCAGATCCACCTGTAATGCAATGGATAGACCAGTTCTCATGTAGACCAAGAAGTACTCTCTTTGTGCCTTGCATTTCTTATCTGGGATGTGGAATGGTAATGTTTCTCTTGTTTGTTTTTGTTTTGCTTCTAGAAGAGTGTAAGGTCTTTAGGCTGTTTCTTATGGTATATGTGGTCCAACATCTTGCACATTAGAGATCATTTTGGCCACAGCCCTTAAATTTTATTGTAATGTGCATTATGTCTATGCTTCCGTGTGAAAAGCCGTCTGAAATACTTTGCAGTGTAAGAAAGGATGGATTTAAAGCCGTAATTTGCCATCCTTTCCTCATCACCTGTCCTGTTCCTGTCTTGTCGTTCCGTGTCCCTGAATCTGATCATGTGTTTCCATCAGGGTCTAGTCCCGTTCACTGCACAGGATGGTTGGGGCTTATGTCAGTGGCCACAGATGCATGTTGAGAGTGGATTGCAAGAGGGGAAACAACAGTAGGGTGGATAAGACCGTTTAGTGTTGCCTTGAGACAACTGCATTTAACTCCTGCCTCTACCACTGTGTTTCTTGTGTGAGACCAAGCGATTCTGTCACACCAAACCTTTGCAGCCAGCTCCTTAATGGCATGTGCTGCATTTTGCCTGAGTTCAGATGCCCAGGCAGAAATTTTGGTGTTTCGCAGCTGCAGTCTGTCCACCATGTCTACAGTTTGGATGCAAAATGCTGCAACATCGCTAAGTATATTAAAAAAAAATCAGGGTCTAGGTAACTTAAGTTGAAGATCCAAGATTAGCCAACACTTTTGGCAAGGCTTTAAATATCTTTATGCCTTTATTTTCTGCCTGTAAATTGGAGACACCAGTATACAGCAGCTTCTAAGGGCTCAGAAGGTAGAGTTGTTAGTGTTGTGAAGCACTCGATGGCTAAGTAACGGAAAAGATGATGAAGAAACTGGTAACAACCAGAGCCAAGCAGTGAGCACGGCCCATGTTGCGCACTGGCTTAGTTTGCGTAAACACCCTGACTTCTGGCATTCTCCAACTCCTTGCTGCTTCGCTTGACAATCTTAATATTTAGAAGGTATTCTTAAAGGTTACTTCCTAGCTTGTAAAATACCGAACTAAAAACCCAAGAAACTCCACCGTGTTGAACCACAGTGCTTCTCACATGAGTCATCGTCACGCTGGGACCTCAGATTGTGACGCCGGCTTTTTGCTGAGCGGTGCAGCATGCTGGTGGACCCGGGGTGGACCAGGTGCTGGAGAGTGGAGAAGGAAACTGCTCCTATCGGTGAGCATTAATCATTGTCTTGTGGAGTTTTGAGCTGTTGCGGAGAAAGCCCCTGCAGCCAGGAGGGAATACTCACTGCAGGAAAAGTCTCTAGGGAGGGACGTTTTTAATGTTGTTTCCCAGTTGGTTTTCAGACCGGTTTAAGCCATTGATGCTGGAGGAGGAGAAAGTGAAGTGGTCCTGCCTCCTCACACTTCAGATGCTTGTTCTCCACATTGTTTCTTTGCTTTTCCTTCCAGAACCCCCCTTCTGTTGACAAATTTAAAAGCTGGGAAGTGATGGAGGTTCTTAATGGATGGCTTTGAGAGTTTTAGTGTACTGGTAAACCAGCAGGAAACTGAACTGGTCTCCAATGACACCTTAATTAAAAGTAAAATAAAACACTCCCTCTGAAATTTGATGTAGAACTTTCATTCCAAATGAATAAAATTTGGCTAACATTTAAGCAGTTAAAAAGAGGTCCAGAAATTCAAACTTGATTGTAGCTGGCACTATCAGCATTGAGAATGTATTTATAGATTTCTGCATATGCACTCTAAATATTAGGAAAAGGAAATGGGGATAAGAGGAGAGTGCTGGATATAGACAGTGGCAAAAATAGGTGCTTTCAGAGGGAGCTAAAATAACATGAAGAGGGGTAAAAGAATGGTATTCCAGCTAAAAGGGTTGCAAAGAAACACCTGCAAGAATGTTGATGGAAGAAAAAGTATGGAAGGAGAAGCTTAGTTCTGTTCTCTTGATAGTAGAAAACAACAAATTGTATTTTTTAAGGAACATGAAATCATTATAATTGCAATTATAATTAGAATCAGACTCTAGCTGGAAGAAATTAGTGAAGGGTAAGGTTGCAAAAAATTGAATTCACACAGAAACAAAGAAAGCAGCAATGAACTAGACCTTGAGAGCCATGTATATAAGCCAGTCTGATTTCTTTCAGAATACAGTGAAGTGATAGCAGTGCAGATCTGTAATTCTGCCTTGCTTTTACATCCTGTATCTTCTTTATTGCTAACTGAGTGTGGAGTGAGAAACGCTACAGAATTTGGCATTTGCTGAAGCACGAACTCCAGCGTGTTAGGAAGGTCACCAAAAAAATTGTAGCTGTGAAAAGAGAAACAAAAAGTAAGATTTCAGCAGTTGTTCTGTCAAATGTTTCTATTAAAGCAGATGGTTGGGTCTGGGATGAAACTGAGTCCAGTCTTCTGAGCCCAGGAACAATGACAGTTTGTAAGGGTCCATCTTTCCTATGAGCTTTCAGAAGATGACTTCGTATGTTTAAATCCTTGCATTTCAGCATAGTTTTTGGTTTGCTGTGGGTGGTAACTGGTTTAATACCCAGGAAGTATGTGTTGGTGGAACTTACTTAAAAACAAACAAACAAAAATCCCAACAGCCCTTTCTAACAGGAAATTAACGTGTAAATGGTGAAATCCTGGATAGGCTGAGAAGCTTGGTTAAGAGAGCCTCCTTGCAGGTTTATGGTTATCTGCATCTTAAATAGCTGTTGGGAAAAAAGGCGAAGGCTTATGGTCTCACCTTTTCCTTAGATGACTTTTCACTGCTTTAAAACTATGTGAGTTTCTCTGTGGACCCTCCTGTCAGTGTTTGCAAGCTCTGAGGGCATCAGTCCGCTAGTCTCAGTGGCTGCGGGCCATATTGCTGCCCAGGCTTGTATCTAGCCCAATAAACTTTCCAAGAGCATTGTTACCATTTAAAAATATCTTGTTGCAGTGAATTCTTTATAATAAAAAAGGTATCAAAGGAATTAGC
Source organism: Aegotheles bennettii (assembly GCA_013398125.1). Taxonomy (NCBI): domain Eukaryota; kingdom Metazoa; phylum Chordata; class Aves; order Caprimulgiformes; family Aegothelidae; genus Aegotheles; species Aegotheles bennettii. The sequence goes on from VZRW01001555.1 coordinate 10,222, forward strand.
AGCATAGTGCCGTTTCCTTCAGACCTGCTTTGTGTGATCAATGCTTACCTGCTGCCCCAGGTGAGGATTCTTGGGCTGCAGGAAGAGTTCCCATTCCTTGGCAGGGTGGACAGGACCTTGCTGGGGGAGCTCGGTAACAACACACAGTTGTCTGTGTGTTAGGGGGTAGTGTTTGTTTGATCTAACAATTTGTAAAATTGCTGAAAAGGTGAAAACTGTTTTTTTTTCTAGGCACAGTCAGTTGTTATTACCAAAACAGTCACCCTGTAGCCCACCTTGAGGTACTCAGGAAGCTTAGAAGAAGACTGTTTTGGGGGGGTTATGTTGTTTTGGTTTGGTTTTTAATCCTGAAATTACTTCCTTTCCTGGCGTGTATTTTGAATTCCTCCTTGCGATCAGACAGTTTGATTTCAAATTGCAAACTGCTGTAAGTATTTATGCCGGAAAATGTAAAGGAGGCTTCCTGTAGCTACACGTTTCCAAAGAGCTAATTATACCAGTGTGTGTTTCCTAGACTTGTTCATTCTTCAGTAAGTTGGACTTCTCTAGTAAGCTTTTTAGTTCAGTAATGGTTTATGAGATTATGGAGAGAGAAACTCAGGCTCTTACTCAGTTGGAAAAGTAAGATTTTCCTTGCCATTTTAAAACAGATGAATAAACTGGACTTTAAATTTCCGAATTAGTTGAGTTGGGTGAAGTGCAGTTTTTCCCTCCACTTGTTTAAATGTACTGTAACTCAGAATATTTACATTAAGAAGAGTAGGGGTGGATGGGAAAAAACATGCAGCAGATGTTTGGAGCCTTCGGTGATGCATTTGTGGGAGAAGCAGGGAAGCTCTCATTCAGTAGGTGAGGTTTTTTTGTATAAAACCTCTTTTTTTATATATATAAAAGGTTTTAAAATGCCCTTAAAGCTTCCCTCAGGATGAAGCTGCTTGGAGAATATGCTTACTTAGCGATTCCCATGTGCCCTTCGGTGGCAGACGGAGGAAGAAGTGTCTTTCCAACAATCCATGGGTTGTGGAAAGCAGGAGGATTTTTGTGAAGGCAAAGTTGAAAAAGTCTGTTGAAAATTTCATCTTTGACTTAAGACTTTGTTGATACTCCTATATAATTGGGTCTGGTTAGTGCAATAAACTGCATTTAACATCTTTGATTACCAGCAGAAGTGTGTTCGTGTGTTAAATACCCTGTGAACTTTTTTTCCCCCTGAATTCCCATGTGTTTCAAGGGTAAGTTTCCACCACGTCCCCTTGGTAAACCCTGGGGCAGACCTCCCGGGCTGAATCCAGCAGGTTTGGAAGGGGCTGTGGGGAGGAAGGGCAGCGGTTCCACAGGAGCCTGCGGTGTAGCGTCGCTACAAAACAACCGTGTGTGTGTTCCTAGTTACCTGTGAAGTTTGTGGCTTACGCCCTGCCAGCGGTGGTAGTCATGGAATATCCAGAGCACACCGTGTGATTTCCTCTGATTTTTGGCCTGATTTTGGGAGGTGGGTAAGTTAATGTTGAATAGCATTGTTTTTAACTACTGAGCTGTTAAGTCAGATGGGAGGTTGCACGCTTGTTCTTCCCTAAAGGTTGCAATGCAGACACAATACTGGGCCAGGAAAAAAGAAAGGAATGTTTAGAAATGGCACTTAAAATATAATTTCTGGGGTGGTTTTGCTATTCCATTACCTATGAGGAATCTCTAGCCACTGTGCTTTTCAAAGAGGAGTGCACAGATTTCACCTTTCTCCCTGCTTCGAGATTTCTTGCAGAAGGTTTTCCTATCTCAGATCTATGATGGAAACATAATGGTGTGTGTAGTAATTGTGTTTAAAATACTTCACTCTATAGTTTTTATTAGCAAAATACCTAATGTGCCAAAATGTTCCTGCAATTCTTGGTTGTCAAGAGGCAGAGCTAAGTATGCATGTTGCAGCAGATTAGTGCCTCGAATCTTAAATTTTGAGAGGGCAATGCTGTTATGGCTAAGGAGCAGGTTAGGGTGGCATAGTACCCTTTTTCATGATAACAATTTGTGGAACATTTAGTTATGTTTTCCACTGGTGTTTCTTCTTTCTTTTAAACAAAATGTATTTCTGTGCCAATAAAATCTCGCATTTGTTTTAGAACACACTCTGTGTATGTTATGTCCAGGTGTATGTGCTTGTTAGCATGTTTCAAAATAGTGCTTTCTTTAGGGGCTTTTCCTTTTATTATTAAAATTCTAGGATGTAACCTGAAATAGCGATGTAACTTCTGGAGATACCAGAGGAGTTGCTGTTCTGGTGCAGGCTGATTTTACTGTTGTCAGTCTTGTGAAATGCAGTTTGCCTTCAGGACCTCTTCAGCAGGGCTTGGTACCAGGATTGCTGTAGGACCTGGCTGCCACCCCTGTTCACGTAGGTGAAATCCATTGCCGCAGTGAAAGAAAAGCCAGTTTTTGTTGTTTGGCTGCTAAATGCAGATCTGCTTCCCTGTTGAAGTGGTCAGTCTTCCCTCTCTTAGGCTCATTAATTAGGCTAGTCATTAGGCTTGCTCAGAAGCCCTGTGGTCTTAACAGTTTATGGCTTTCTGGAGCTTTCAGTTGTCTTGGTGTGTCGTCTGCATATGCAGGGCAAACTCTGAAATTCCACGATGGAGCAGGCTGGGATCATCCTGCTTGGGGCCTTTGCTGGAGGGATCCCATATCCTCGGGTGAATGGGCATCGTAGGCAGATCGGGGCATGTCCCAGAGCTCGTGGGAAGTTTTCACAGGCATCCAGGTGGGATATGGCCTCGGTACAAACAGCTTTCAATTATTGAAGTTTTTCCAGTATCTTACGGCTGTCTTCTATCATGCCTTTTCAAAAATAAATGGATAGTGCATTCCTCTTTAAGACTATTAACATTTTTTCTTCACAACTTTTGGAGGTTGGTTTTTTTTTGCAAGTGGTGTTTCTCTATTTTTTTCTTCCTCTGTGCTTTTTTCCTTCTTTCATTCTTTCTCAGAGTGACTTCCAGTTCTCACTATCTATGGATATTGCTCCTCTACCATTCCGCCTGCTAATGCAAATATAACCAACAGTCTAGTGGACATCTAGGAACCAGGCAAATTCACAGTGTCGTCTTATTCCTCACTGATTTTTCCTCCTGTTGTTAAGCCTCACAAACCTGTGATACTGCTAACATTTTACATGCTTCAGTTTGCTCCCTGAGCAAAGTTGTAGATACAAAGACATTTCTACGGAAGCAACCTGGAGTTTACATGATGAAGCCTTAAAAATACAGTTAACAAAGGATGTTCTGCAGGAATAACATCTTTATAGTGCTTTGAGAAAGCAGAACAAGAAATTGGCTGTAGAGAAGCATGATGGATGATGGTAAGAATCAAGGTTCAGAGGTTTGAAGGATGTGGTATCTGTCTGTAACATGCTCGGGAAGCAATGCCAAGTAATGGATTTTCAGTATATCTGAAAACTGACCCCATTATTTTAGGCAGTATTTCTACAAACAGTATCTCCAAGATGAAAGAGAAAGTGTGCACGTGGTTGCATTTCTCATAGGTCTATATAAATGCATTTAGGACTGTTTGGAAGTGCAAAAAAAAAAGAGTTAATATTGAAATATTTTCCCAACTTTTACAGTAATTTTTGAACTTTTTTCTTCTTTTTCTCGAGGGGTAAAAGATTTCCCCATTCTGTATGAGATTCGCATTCTAGCAGCTCTTTTTTTGCATGCTCAATCTCCATGCTTTAGTCAGATGCTGACCAGATTTGCACAGTCTCCTGTTGGCCACCTTGGGCTGTCAAAGGGGACTTCAGTGGGAAGAGTGTGTGATGAGCAGGCTGCGTGTCCCCCATGCCCCACCGCCTCCTTTCCTGTGTCTGTTTGTAGCATCAAGGGTAAAACCCATTGAGATATCTTCTTGTGGACGTTAGTATGTCTCCTGTGGTCAGGTATTAAAAGCTTTTAAGTGCAGCTTGTGAATTTGTGATTTCCAGTTTGGCTGGGAAATTGGTGACAATTCTAGGTCACCGATGTTTGCCTTTGGTAGTTGGATATATTAATTATAAAAAGCTATTTAAAAATACTTAGAAACAGGGAGGACTATGAACGTTAATGTCTTACTGGTGGAAAATAATGGCCTGGAAAGGATGTAGTGGTCAGTGTTTCCCAGAGCTGAAAGTTTCTGGTTAACCACATATTTCTGCAAGAGCATTCAGGAATGTGAAATGCTTCAAAATCTACTGATGCGAGGAAGAGGGCAGAGGAGGTAAAGCCTGTTCTTAAGCTAACAGAAGGGGTTAAGGTAGATGCACAATTAGGTACTGGTTACCTGTAACTTAATTTCAATCTCATATTTCCAGTAAACACTGATGTAAAACATATCTCATGAGCCAGTGTTGCAGCTAATCAGCTTTTTCTCCAAGTGGCTTTAAAAGCGCAGTTTTTGGCAACAGTAACTAAGATGGTATTTTTTCAGAAGAACCCCCAGTAAATGGGAAGAAAGCTGGTAATCAGTTTTGATTAATGGATCTGCATTCTGTTATTTAAATGTTTACATCTTGATTAGCATGTATGCTGCATTTAAATGGGCAGTTTTACTCCAGCAAAATCTGAGGCATGGAGAATGGAGATAATCTTTCAGATGCTGGAGGCTGGGGGTGTGAGGTAAAAACCATGCAGGCAGTGCCCCCCTTTCCTTTGGTTTTGTAAAGTAATACCTATGTGACTGATATTTTCACTTAGCTTAGGGTTTCTTAATCAGATATGGGTAAAGGAAAAAGTGTGTGTGAGGTGTTTATTTTTTTTAATTTTATTTCATTCTGAGTTTTTTTGCAAATTCTGCTGAAGTCTACAACAGACTTAAATGAAGTTTTAACTGAAATATTAAGGCTTTTCTTCATGAGCTAAATGTATCCCGCTCCTCATTTTCTTAGAGGCAAAGAAAGTTCAGCATGTGCAAAAGTTTGTCAGATTTTTGGGGGGATTATTTTAAGAACTGCGAATTTATGATAGCCCCTGATCATTTAAACCTGCACTTCCTTTGTGATATTTGCTTCATATATGCATGCAGAATAGTTGTTATTTCTTACGTTGTTCATAAAGTGGAGTTTTTTTTTCAGGTAAAAAAAAATTCTACTGATTCTATTAACAGTTGTTAGGTACCAGACTGTAGTGGTTTGCTTTGCTGCAGAGTGGAGACTCTTGGCCAGAAGGGCACGGACATCTCTCTGGGTTGCAGATCCTGGCTTTGTGAAAAGCTGACTGATTCAACAGAAAGGTTGGCCTGCCACGTAAGCACACCATAAAAAACGAGCATCTGACAGTTCTGTGGCTTCAAGTAGTGGATCTGACACAGGCATATGGAAAATTCATGCAACAGGGATACTGTATCAAAACAATTCCCGTAGAGAGGCAAAACCGAAGCCCATCCCTCCCTTCCTCCCTCCCTTGCTTTCCCGTGGCTCGGCTTTTGCCTTGTTTGCTTCTCAACGTTTGCCTTTTAAATGATTCCTCTTTAAAGATCAACATTTTACATTGAACAGTTCCTTGAAGAATTTTTAGGTGGAACAGTTTAGCTTTGAAGGGGACCATTCTCATGGAGATAACATCAGGAAGGTGGGACGCTTTCAAAAAGCCGTGGTTCCTCCTCCTCTTGATGTGACTCTCCAAAAGGAGAGCCATGCCTTGGGAAGGGGATTCCTGCACAGCATAATTTGACTCTTCCAAAGGAAATTCTGTGTTCTTTCTGTGCCCTCTGATGACACAACCTTCTCCCCTCTCCACATGGCATATTTTTGTTGCTTTAGTTGTGATATCCTCAGCAAGGTTTTGCGTTGGTTTTCTACCTAGGCTTGTAGAGCAAAGACTTCTGTTTACACAGAGAGACTTCTGTTGTCTTTGTTGGACTGGCAGAGGTTCTGAGAACTGTGAAGGGATAGAAAGTAAACACAAGCAAGCAAGAAACAGAACAAGTCACCCTTATCTCATAGCAAGCAGGTCTATCGCTGACCTTGCCGGCTTATTTTGTTGTGCATTTTCTTCTTTTTTTTTTATCTCCTCTCCTGGTTCAAATGCTTTAAAAACTGTTAGACATGAGCAGCACTAAACCCAGGTAATTCACAATTGTCAGTTGTTCTGCATAGGTAGTACCCAAACTACTCGGTGCTCTGTGTTTTCACTAGTGCATTGGTGTTGGAGTACCATTCATGCAGCCAGTTTTCTTCTCTCTGCTGAAAGAAAAACGAAGAAAATAGCTGGAACTGCCTTAGGCGTTCATCCTCTCATTATTCTCTATCCTCCTTGAAGTTACCCAAAATCAAAACAATTCAATAGTAACATTTTTCACCAGCTGTCCTTGGGGCTTCTGTATTTTTTGTTGCACTTCTTTCAACAGACCTTTCAAAATAAGGTATTGCTGTAACAGCTACCAAAAGTCAAGAAGCAGAGGCACAGGAGGATTAAGAAGGAGCTTAACCAAGGGGTGTAGGCACCTAGTCTTTGCTAAAGCCTGATGAGGTATTGTGCCCAAAGCCCTTGTTGGATCAGGCCCTGGAACAGTTGTCCAGGGTCATGCTGCGGGATGAAGCCAGGTCTTTCCTGGCTGCCCTGGGTGGCAGTTGGCACCACTGACCCAGTGTTTTCCAACAGAACCCTTTCCTTAAATTTTTGAGCCGTGTGGCTCTCTTCACAAGACTCACCCACAGCACACACACACACAAACACACCCTGCTCCATCATGTGTTTGCCTGGCACTGCAGGGGGTCAGTTAATGAGATATAGATGTATTTGTCCAGGGGCCCGTGTCTGGCTGCGCCAGCGGGACACGACTCTGAGCAGCATTGCTGGTTCCAGGAGCTGCCCAGTCTGCTCTTCCCTCTGACGAGTTTCATCTGAGGGAAGCTCTGTGGTGAATGAATTATGGAAATGAAGCGCCTGCAGATACAGTTAGACTTCTGTTCATCCTGAGAAGTAATTAACAGCTGGATGTCTCACCACTGAGACTTAATTCCCTTTGGTAGTGGCCAAGTCCTCCTCTGTGTCCCTGCAACTACCTTTGTGTGTCTTCTGCATGGCAGATGTGCTTCTGAACATGCAGATATGATGTGTACAACAAGCCTCTGCCATGGACTAGGGCTCATACTCTTAATTTCTGAAGCACTAGCCTAGCAGGTTCAGGGGAGCCTGGCCCCAGTTACGTACAGGCTGTGGATCTGTGATCTGCCTGCAACCCTGGTGGCTTCATGCCGAGGGAATCACACCAGACGAGGAACCACAGAACATGAATCCCAAGGATTAAAGCCTCATGGCAAGATAAAGGGGATAGACTTCTGGCTGTCTAAAGGTTGGAAAAGTTGTTCTTCATCACTGTTGCCATCTCTGTGCTGAGGACCTTGGCGTGGTGCCGCACGGTGGATGTCGATGTGGGTTTATCCTTTATGTGTGACCTTGTGAGAAAAGCGTGTTTGGTAAACAAATTTTATAATGCCTGGTTTGTTCCTTCTGCTTCATATGTAAATCCCAACGTGGGAACTGCATAGATGCTTGCTTAGCATTTTAAAGGTGTAGATGGCTAACGATGCTGCAGCGTGGGTGTGTGATGCCGCGCTGTAGCTTTCCGTGTCGTATCCATAACCAGGTGTGTGCAAACCATCCAGGAGTCTGTGAACAGGTGGAGGAAGGGGCTGTTGCTCTCCCGGTGCTTTCCTCCTTTTCCTTCCTTTCCTCTGGCAAAATTCTGCCTGAATCACACATTGCTTTGCTTATTTTGGTGCTCTTGCAAGCTGCACTAAATAATCGTTATAACAACAATGCAGACTTCTAAGTAAAAAGTCCATTGGAAAAAAAGCTGAGCTTTTTCCAGGGACGAATCCAATCTCCACACCCGTTTTCTCTGTTCAGAAACTGGAGCTCAGGAATTGCTGCAGAAATGCCCTTCCACGTCACAGTGGTTGCTTCATCCCCTTCCTAACAACTATGCTGAGGTGGTGAGGAAGCACAGCAATGCTCCCAAGCCTTGTATACAGCAATGCATTTTGTATACAAAACCCTTCACACAGTCACAAAAAAAAGTATTAGTTTGCAGCTAGGTGGATAAATATAATCCCCAAGGAAAGCTTTGTCCTTACCTGTCTGTGACCAACACTAATATGTGACCGCTGAGAGGAAGAGGGGGGTAGGTATTCTGGCTGAATCGTCTTTGCTTTTTCCTGATTTTTCCCTTTCCACTCATGTTTAATGCCCATGGAAATATTTTTTTCTTAGAGGTTATTTTATTTGTGCTTTTTTTTCCCCCCAAGGGAAAAAAAAAAAGATTATATAAATTATATAGAGAGTATCTTACCTTAAAAACTGGATTAGAAGTACAAATTTGTGCAGCTAAGACAAGAACTGGGAATTAGAAGAGTGGATATGTGGCTTTTCATTCAGTATCGATTCATTTTATGTGTACTGCTGTCCTGTGTTGAGCTGGGGCTTTTGTTTTGCAGAAGAAGAGAAGGCTGCACTCATGTAAAGAGCATAATTCCCAGTTATTTTCAGCAGGTACTTAAACACACTTGTGAATTCCAGCTTATAGCTGAGCAATTCACTGTCTACCCCCATATGTGAATTCATAGCGGAGGACACACCAAGAGGGTTGAGTGTATAAGTGATACTTTTTCTTCTGTGTGGAATTCCCATTGAGTGGCCAGGCCTAGAAAGACCAAATGTTTCCACAAACAATTCCTGTGCCCTGTGTGTTGAGTAATACAGCTACAACCAAGGAGAGAGCTTCTGCTGACAGTTTCCCAAATGAACACAGGAGTCCAAGCGGAGCTACTTTAGGTAAAGATTTTTTATTATTGGTCATACGCTCTTAATAGGAATCCAGATGTGCTCGAAACATGTGGCAGGTTAATGACACACAATGACTGTGGCTGCAGGCTGAAGGTTTCCTTTGTGTACCATAGAGGATACAGCAACTTCCAGTTAATTACTTGAAAATATTTTACAGAATGCAAATGAGCAAGTTAAGGCATGTAAACAAAAGTTGCCAGACTTCTTTTCGAGGTAAGCGTGTGAATTATGTGCTATTGAAATGTGTGACCTGATTTAAAGAAAAGAATTTTATATCGATGCTGTCCTTTGCCAATGATGTATTTCAATAAATACACTTGTTTAAAAAAAACAAACCAAACACCTCAAAAATTCTCAGTAAATAAAAAATTCTCAGTAAATAAATTCTCAGTAAGTAAAAGGGAAATTCAAAAGGGAAAAGTAAAAGGGAGTAGAGGAACTTTACAGGGCAAGCAACGGTCCTGCTAAAATAGTAAAAAATCTTGTATAAGGGAACCCGAAGTGCTTCATTTTGGGAATGTTTCACCATAACAGCAATTTGAGAGGCTACTAATTTGAAATACGAAGTTCAGCATGAAAGTTAGCAAGCTGGTGAGTTCAGATATTTCTCAGTGCTCGTATCCAGTAGCCATGTAGGCATGCTTATGCGGCATCAGAAACCTTAATTTTTCTTTTCCTTGCTGCTGCTGTAGTGTACTTTCCTTGGGAAAAATCCTGGTCCAGTGACTGTAGTTTCATGTCAACGTATGCTCTCTCGAAATTAAATCCCTGCAACAGCAGGCGAGAGGCGTAGGGAACCTGTTCGTCACAGCCGTGTCCACCAGTACAAGTTTTGTTTTCACTCACCCAGATCATTTGTTTGGTTGGCAAAGACATTGATGAGTGATCCTGTCACTTGGTGGGTTTCACCAGTGTCTTTCTTTGCATCAGAATGGTTCCAAGTACAATGTGTAACTCACAGGAGAACTCCTCGTGGAGTTGTGGAATTTTTGTCTCCATTTTCGCACGGTTGAGACCACCCCTAAAAGTGGCCCTTGCAGAGCCATCAGTGCTGCCCGTGGCTCAGGGTCCACTCGGGTCTGATGTTCCCTGACTTAAGAGACCCGGTTTAAAGTGAGCATCAGGCACTATTTCCACTGGCAGCTGTTGCACCCCACGCGTGCCCATGAGTAGCCATATTTTTCACTCTATGTATTTACAGTCTAAGCTGTAAATAATGCTGGAACTCTTTCTGAGCTTATATCCAGCTGTTTTTTGGTGGAGCATTTAGATTAATTTTACAGACTGGGATGGGCTGCGTGTTTCTTCTGTGTTGTGAAACTTTCACATAGCAACTTTTTGCTCACCTCAACTTCTGCAGAAGTCCAGTTCCGAGAAAAGGGTGGCATTTGCACCAAATCCTCTGCTTCCTTTGGAAACACAGAAAAAGGAAAACATTCTTCCTGCGAGCGACTGGTCTAATTTGTATTTCTGCTTGCATGAGAACATACCCCAAATTTACAGAGGGGGATTTGTTTTGGAGTCCGGCTAACCTGAGAACTCTTGGGGTTTTTTTTATTCCTGGCAGTAGAATTACATTCACTGTTCCTTCTATTTCGAATCTAATTTCTAAGCATTATTTGGAACTGTCATGTAATTGCCTCTGTGAAATGGCAGGTTGCTATTCGTAAGAGTCACTTTTGGGGTTTTGGGGGTTGTTTTTTCAGCCAATGGCTTATCCACGTGGGGCATGAGTGGGATTGTTGAGCCAGTGGCACTGGTGGCGATGTTGGGGATGGTCAGGTACCCTTTAGCCTTTGATCGTTGTGGTAGTTAATACTATTCTGTGTAATCCTGATCAAACTTACTGAAAATAGCCAGACATTTATGCACACTCACATTATATTTCTTTTTAAAGCTAATAAGGATGCTGATAGGCATTTCTTTGTTCCTAAGGCAAGCGTGGTGTTGATAGAGATGTTTTCTCTTGAAACATCAGAATCAAGTCTGGTTTATGTTATTTCTATGTGCATACCTGTCCTTCTAGGCTTGTAATATTCTCTGGAATTCCCACAGTTTTCTGCAAACAGCTTTATTATTAGATGTGTGCTTTCTGATGTCTCCACTTAAGTTATCTTCAGTACCGTGATGATATTGAGGTCACACCTAGCAGCCAGACAGCCCAGGTTGTTTATATGTGGGGAAAAGGAGAGGCAGATGGGGAACAGGGTCAGGACAAGGGGTTGTGAAGGGATCAGGACTGTATACCTGTGTGTGAAATGTCGTCTGTTAGTTATAAATGAAACTTTCTTAGATCTTCCCCCAAACTTGGTTTTCTGTTTTTGCCTGAAATAAAGATAGTGGAGAGATATATGACATTACCAGAGACTGTGGGGCAGGTTCTCATGGGAGTATAGATTATGCTGTTCTGGAGAAGATTTATTATTTTTATTAGATTATTGATGTGCTTGAACAGTAGCTCTGAAAAGAAGAAAAAGCAAGAACGAGGATAGACAGTTAATGCAAGAAACACCTAACAAAATTGAATCCAGATGGAGGAAGTGGGATCTACGTTCTTGAGCTATGGAAAGCCTGTCCCATGTTTATCCCTGTTTCCCATTATTTTCAGCACAATGTGAGGAACTCTGTGCTACATTTATGTATTGGAACAGAGAGTAAGAAAGTAGTAATGAGTCTGTTGTCAGCGTGTTGTGCTTGCTTTAATTTACAGCATCATCACTGTGCTGTGCTGCCATAAAGGACAGAATATAGCCTTTGTCCCTGCTCGGCGTTAGCGGAACCAAGAATGATGCATGCAGTTGGCAAAGGCTTCAACAACAGAGTCCCCATTCATTGCTGCAGAGTAGTTTGTTTTAGCTGTGTTGCATAAGCCATTTGTGGTATAACTCAGGACACTGCACAGAATAATATTGGGCATGGAATCCATCTGTTGTACTAGATATTGAGAAGGGAAAAAAGATAACTTTATTGCAGTCAGTTGCTGGGGTAGGCTTTGTATGGCAAGTGCTATAGCAGTAATGAGCAACTGCAATAAATGTCCTGCTTGTGCAGAAATGCTCAGTTTTACCCTTTATGAGCCTAATGCCAGCTTAGGTCTCGATTTGTGAGTTATCCACAGACTGAACTGGTAAAAGAAAGCTTTTTCTGAAAATACTACATGAGTTACCAACCTCCTGGTGTAACAGTGGTGTTTTAGTGGGGCCGTAGGAACTATAAAGCAGGTAAGATTTTTGTCATTGAGCTCTGAAAAGTCCCTGCCATTAGGCATTGTGTTTCCTCAAAGTAAATCCACCTGCCTTTTGTAATTAATATTCTGCCTGAGAGTATGCAGAATATTACTAGGCAAAAAGTTTTTGCTTACAATGAAAGAAGGAAAAAGAGCAGCTGAAATGCATCAGGAGTTGGTGATACTGAAAATATTGCCTTGCCATCTCCACTGTTGCCTGATGAAGAAGTACAATGCTGTATAAAACTCTGTTCTGTTAAAGTGATGGGTCTCTGCGTTTTGTTTTGGAGAGCTTTTAAACAGGCATTTTCCAGAGTCATGGGTTGCCTTTGCCTCTGTTTTGTCTGTCCTTTGCCAGGGAGGCACTGGATATTGCCTGCCTGGGAAAATATCTTGCTTTTTCCTGGCATGTGATACCACTAGTCCTCAGCGTGACCTTGCGAAGTGACTGGAGATCCTGGAGAGACTTCAAGCAAAAACTGGTTTTGTTTCAGACAGGTGGTAGGTTAAGTTCTTGATTACTAACTTAGCACAAACAAAAAATGTAAAGCGTGACAACATAGTACAGGCTCAGAGGCTGTTGTCATGTACTCTGTTCAACCTGTTTCTCTGGGATCTTGTCCAAGGTGTTTTATAGCTACAGAAATCTGAAGATCCAGTTCTGAATAGGTGCTCTTAGCATTTCTAATGCTCCCGTTCTAAGGGGGATCCTGTTCCAAGAATTAAGGGAAGAAAATTTCAGATCGTGTGTGTCTGTTGGTTATTTTCTTATTATTTTTTTGAAGCTCCTTTTTTGTTTTCTCATCTTCAGTTGTGTGGCAACCAATATGCTGGTCGTATCGTATTCTTTAAGCTTAGCCAGGAACAAATCTTGCTGATGAGGAAGAACCTTAAAATTCCTGTATTTTACCTTTTAATAATTCAGTTACATCATGTACTAGAAGAGTTTTATTGAATCATGTAGCACTTTGTCTTCTAGAGCTATAACACTTTATTGTGATTATGTATGACATTAACACACACTGTTAGTTTTAGTTAGAGACAAAACCTGATGAATTACATGGATGACAGGCTTGGCTTTGGGGGGTGATATTTCTAAATTGTCTTAAACTACGAGCCTGTTCTACATACAGTTAGTCACTTTTGGGGCTTTGGCCATCACAGGGATGAATTACTGAGGACAGTTTGAGAGTCCATAGTAACTACGGAATATGGTATTCATAAATATATATGGATGGGAGGTCCTGTTAAAAATGTTAGGTTATTTTTCATGGTTCTGGCAGCTTCTTTCAATTGGCTGTAAAATAAAAAATGTCCAGTTGAATCAGTTTGTTAGAAGGCAGCGTTCATTCCTTGTATGTGTAATCCAAGCCTTCTGTAGTTAGGCCATGCTAAAAAGAAAATGGGGACTTTTCTGCACTTGGAAACTAGTTAGAATTTAAAGGAGGTATAAATGTAAAATTCAGGGAATGTTCCAGCTCTGTGGACATACTTAATCTGGGACCAAAGGAAAGTTCTCTGTGTCTGTTCAACTTTACCCATTTTTAAAATAGAATAGTTAATCAAGAATAGCTGCTAGCTGTGCTTAACTGGGCTTCGAGTGTACGAAATCTCTGTGTGTCTCATTTGGTTTCCTAAGGAGGCATTACCCGAGTATTATTTAAGTATCAGATTTCAGGCTGAATATTTTCATTCTGCTTGTTTTGCAAGCACCTAAAATTACTGTAACTGAGAGAGAGGGAGAAAGTGTAGTTTGTGCTTTTGATAACAATATGTATGTAATCAACACCTCCTGGTTAATGAATTAGTTGGCTGTTTCTTTCATACAGCAATAGGAGGGAAAACTGCTGGGATAATCAGCAAGTATTGGCAGAGGGATTCAGCAATGTATATGTTAGTTAATACTTCCTTTAAATGTTTCCTTCAAATAGCTTTCAAGTAGACTAGATCAACATTTTGAATGTGTCACCCTATGTGTCTAATTATTTTCCAGAAGCTGAGGCAAATTAAATATTATAAACTGTACAGTATTTAATTACATTCTTAAACCTCGAGGAAGAACACTGAATGGTTTGATTTCCCTTGTACAGCACAATCAGAGTCTGCGGAGTGAACTCTTTAATTTTGATTTTAAAAAATTGAACATATTTGAAGGCTTTTTTTTCTCCAAAGAGTTCTTCTGTAGTATCAATATAAATATCTTTTTCTTACATAACGGTGATAAGAATATGTTCCTCCTACAGATATCTGTTGCAACTGCAGCATGGTGAGTACTTTGGGCCCTGTTACAAGTTAGAGTTCATTGCTTAGAGGCCACGCAGAATTCAGGTATCAAGAGGTAGATGCATCAGCAGAGAATGAATTTTTATGGTGGTGGCTGCTAAACCTGTGCCTTCAACCACATTATGTTCCAGCACCCTGATTTTCTTCGAATGTTGTCTCTTACCAACTGGGCTGAGAAAGGAGCCAAAGGGAGCATGGGGCCAGTCCCTGAGCAACAAAGGGAGGACAGCACATGGCTGGCCACCAAGCGATGGCCACTGAGTGGTGGCCACTCCTGCACAGCAAGAGGTGGAGCAGTTTGGGGAGGAAAAGCAGCGCAGAGAGAAGTTTTGGCTGAGAGGAGGTTGTGCTGCTGGCAGCGCAGCGCTTGGCTCCCCAGCCCCATGGTGTTCTTCAGCGTGGGTCTGCTCGTGCCTAGCGCTGTATTTCTGCTCAGGGAGCTCGTGCTCCCCAAGGCAGGAGAGGGAAGTGCTTGGGACAGAAGGAAGCAGACAGCTCCTAGGTCGGGCTGGACATCAGTTCTGGGAGGGAACACGTACGGGGGATGTTTGATGTGAGCTTCCTCTTATCATCTGCATTTAGATAGATACTCCTGCTGATGGGAGGGGTTTGGGGGTTTTTTGGTTTGTGTTTTTTCTTTTACAGAACAGCAGTACGTTTTTGTTTTTTTAAAAAAAATGCTGAAAGCTTAAGCTGCAATTCTTTCATCTTGGCCATAACAGAATCAAAGAGAAGACCAGTAAGCCAGGCAGCTGCCTAGGAGCCAGATGTGTTTTTCCTGATCAGGAAATCTCATCACTAGCCTGGCAGCTCTGTAGAGTTTATTGCTTGCTGTCGTGAGATGCAGAGTCCTGGCCCAGTCGTGGCAGCTGTCACCCGAGGACACCGGTGCTGGGGAGCGGAGGTTTCCTGGGCTCATGCTTGGTGGGCTGAGCTGTCGGGAAGCCAATACCTGGCTGAGCAGGGAGCTGGGGTTCATGAAGTGCAGAAGGCTGTCCCAGCTGTGGCTTTTGGGAGGATCTGAGTCCCCTGTGCTGCTCTGGTGTGTGAAGGTGATTTGAATCATTTCAGCATGACCTTGGGGATCCCCGCCTGCTTTCTGTTGGGTGGTAGAGACCAGTTCTTGGTGTGTTCTGATGACTTGCTGTGACCACTTTTCCCTCTCTATTGGAAACCCAAAGATAACTCATTTATTATTTTCTGTTTACCAACCATACTGGTCTTCTGGAAGAGGTTTGGTGGCGATGTAGTGAATGACAACAGTATTTTTATCAAATGTCCAATAAAAATAAGCTTCTGGAAGCACTCAGAATTGTGGGAAGGTGTTTTGCAAACATTGTTCTCTAGTACAATAATGCCATAGCTAGATGAAACCATGCTGTGTATTTTTTATTAAAAAATAAGGATGGTTTAAGCTGCAAATAACTGTAGAGGTTGGGATCACCAAGAAATGGCCCACACAAACCACTTAGAATTTTGAGTCTGATGGTGTTTGTATTCTTCTCACGTCTGAAGGCTGCCAAATTCTAGATGCCATCTTTCCTGGGAACTAACCAATGCTCTCTGGCATGATTTTTACTTCCCCTTATGTCTATATTTGAAAAAGCATATGTGTAGTCCCTAAATGAATATAGCGGTTAACAAGCTACGGATTACAACCCACAAAACATATTTGCTAAAGTAAGTTTCATAATGCCTAATGGAAAACAAATACCAGAGCTACTAAAACAGGAATATTGTTATGCATATATGTCATATATGAGAAAAGCTGAAGGAAAAATCCCCCTCTGAGTTTTTCTTGAGCACGCTTCTTCCTGTTGAATTGAAGTTACTGGAACTTTGGGGACAGAACTTGGTTCTTTGGTATGTATTTATGTTTTCCCTGGTGGGGCAGGACACATCTGTATGGCAGGAGCAGCTGGTTACTGTCGTTACATGAGCAGTGGTTTCATCCTTCATAGTTATGTCCTGAGGAAGTAAAGCCAGCAGTGTCCCCCTAAAGTGACACTGTTCAGAAGTCCTTCTGTAGTCGGCAGCATCTCTGTTGTTCCTAAAATAAAAGAGGCTGTGTGAAACTTTCAAGCCCTTTACGGTGTGCATTGTGTGCGAGTGGTGGGAAATGGTGCTCGAGCAGCTTGGTGAAGGACATCTGGAGACAAGCCCTGCCTTACAAGGAGAGGATGTTCTGGTGGATGCTCTCGTGGGCAGGCGGGGAACGGACCCCGGCTGAGAAGGAGTGTGCTGGGATGGAGCCAACCTTCCCCTGGTCTGCAGCAGCAGATTGCCAGAGGTGCACAGAGCCCACGCTGCCCCACGCGGTGGCACTGAATTCAGGAGCTAATTCAGCTAGTAATCACTAGCTCAAATACAGCACAAAATGAGATGTTTGATTGCAAACACTAATGCTTAGTAGTGTTCCTAAGCTCGGGTGCTCAGACTTGAGCCAGAGCTCCCTGAAGTTGTCTTAAAACAAAGGATGAGGAACTTGAAATGTATTTACTTGCCTTCTTTCATCTGGTACTTGCACATTTTTTTCTTCCACATGATTGCGCTGCTGTGAGGATAAGGAACCTGAGAAGAAAAACTGAGATTTCTGTAACCTTTTGCTTCCTCTATCAAATCCTTTTAAGAAATTATCAAAAACTGCCAAGGTTTATGGTGTAATTAATAACACCTCGTAGAACTGCCTAATGCTCTGAGTAGGAGAAGAATTTAATTGTAGCATGTTTAAGGCCAAGCGCATTGGCTCACAGCCTCAGAAACAGCATTTGAAGTCTTTTTTTTCAGATAAACTTTTAGATACCTGTGTAAGTATGCTTAGTTCTGATAAGATCAGTGAAAATTGTTAGATGCACTTCTGATCTGAACTACACGTTTGTTTTGGTTTTTTACTGAATTTTGGCCATTAGTTTCTCAATAGTTTGTTGAACTGAGAGGGAATAGATTTAAATTGGTTATTAGGAAGAAATCCTTTCCTGTGAGGGTGGTGAGACACTGGAACAGGTTGCCCAAGGAGGTTGTGGATGGCTCCTCCCTGGCAGTGTTCATGGCCAGGTTGGATGGGGCTTGGAGCAACCTGGTCTGGTGGGAGGTGTCCCTGCCCATGGCCGGGGATTGGAACTGGGTGGTCTTTAAGGTCCCTTCCAACGCAAACCATTCTATGATGCTAGTGCACTCTGTATTTAGAAAACAGGAGGTCATTTCTGTATTAGCTGGCTGGTTTTGGTAAAGCAGCTGTTGCAGAACGTCCACTCTCCTGCCAGAGTTCAGTCCATGAGGTTCTCCATCTTGTGTTTAAGAAAACAGCTTTGTATATGCATGTGTATCTAAATATATATATATATATATTTAGAATACACTATGTGCTAGTTACTGCTGTGGGAACTTTCTGTGGTTTTCTGATAACCTTTATACAAACCAGGGAGATGTGACCTTTCTCATTTCAAAGTGCGTGGAGGCACGGCTGCTAGGTACTTTCCAGATGAGTGCAGCATGACATCCCCCGTGGCTAACTCATCTGAACCTTGCTCTGGCCAGCTGTCGTTACCCTGTCAAGTATGTTTCGTGCAGCCAAAGGCCATATCTGCCATGCATAAGGTTTTGGCTACTTCAGAGAAAATAAGGAATGCTGTGACCAGTATAAATAAAAGCATGACTGCAGCTTAACTTTCTGTTTATTTTCCTTGGAGCTCGGAGCATATGTGCATGTGTGGGATATGTATACACATAGAAACTTTCCATCAGACACAGCCCAGTATTACAACGATCCCAATGCACCTGCATGGAGCAACAAAAGGAAATAAACTTCTCGGTTAAGGCATCCTTGGTCCGTTCCAGGCTGTACAACAAAAAATTAAGTGTCTGCCCGGTAATGGATTTGATAAATCGTTACCAAAGCTGCTGTAGTTAAACTCAGCAGCTGCTTTGCATGAGATGTAACTCCAAAACAAGTTGCTGAAACTTTGTTATGCGTGTGCCATGGTCAAGGCTTTGCTAAGGGAAGCGTGCATTAGTAATTTAATTACTGAGGTGTTCTGCTCTGCCTGAATTATTTTCCTGGAGAGCTTCAGTTCTTGAAACACTGCCACTCTCTGTGTTGCCAGTAAAAGGAAAAGCCAGAGGAACGTGTCTGTGTGGTGGCTGAGATCTTCACTGGGACTGCAGTCCTGTCAGTTTTCACAAAAAAATCAGAGCAGTTTTAACGGGATCATTGGCATCCTCCTGGCTTGGAGAACATGCTTCAGCCCTGGACTCCTCTTGCAAACCATGCAATGGAAGTCAGAAGTGTGTCAGGGGGTCCAAGCCTTGAGGACACACACAGTGGTTCTGCGCAGTGGTCTCCATAATCCAGGCAGGCTGCAGGCATCTGGATCAGGTCAGGACCTCTCTGACCCCAACAGCAGTCCAGAGGCAGGAAAACACAAAACGTTTCTGAAGCCACCTGTGCTGTTTGAGCACTGCTTTGTCCCACAGAGGCACAGTAGTTCCTGTCCCCTCATTTTTAAGACATTATTGCAATGCCTTTGTTCTTAGAGAGTTTTGTTAAGTGTTTTTACTTACCCCTTTTATTTTTGCCAGCCCAAGACTGAGGTTGATTGAGATGAAAATCACAGTAATTTTTCACACCCTTGCTGTAGGGTGACTGCAACTGTAACATTTCCATGGGTGCTTCTGTGTTACTCATGAGATTATCCCAAAATGTGTACCTCTCTGCATCTTCAGTCAGTTCTTCAGGCTTTCTTCTTTTTTACTCCCTCTGTGTGAAATATTTCTTGATTTAGTCAACCTTGATATGAGGGCAAAATCTGATGTTGCCTTTAATGTTTTAATGCTAGTCTGTACTGTTACTGCTGAGGGATCAGCAAAGCTTGGAGACCTTTGGAGAAGAAGGGGAAAGGACAAATGGAATTCCTATCCCATCTTCTGTTTCATTATCCCATGCTAGCCTCACAACCAAAAGTTGGGGGAGAACAGGGAGAAAAATCACTCCCTTAGGTTGAACCCAAACTTGTGACTGTAGCTAAATCACAGTGAGGTGGGAGATGCAGCTTGTTTGTTTGGATAGCTTGATGGGTGGTCAGTGCTTATAACCAACTAAGAGAAATCCCTATTTTTCGAGGGACAGTGCAAATAAGTAAAATAATTTTTACCCCAACTACTAGTAATCTGTGTAGACAAAATACACCTAGGAGAGGGAATAGCCATGTACTGTATTTAGAAGCAGGGTGCAGGGAAGCTGGTGTCCACAGATAATATGCATCATCTGCTGGTACAGTATATAGAATTCAAAGGTGGTGTTCCAGTGGATTTTTGCCCTTTTTTATTTGCAGACCTTTTAGCATCTAACTGCAACCCCCCACTTTTATTTTCTCTGTAGGTGATTGCACGGACTTTGGTTTTTTGGTTCAGTTCAGGTGACTTGCAGCACTCCACACAGCTACGTCATCCTTTATCATCCTGCCTTAGGCTTGCTGCTGAGGGCAGGCTGTACCTGACCTTCACCCAGGATTACCAGGGACAGTCAGATGAGAGCCTCTCTTCTTTCTGTATTTTAAAATAAAGGGACTGCTCTTCTCATAGGCCTGGCTGGGTGGTGGGAAAAGGGTGAGGTGGTTTGCCTGTGGAATCAGAGCTGAACTGGGTCCCCAAGAAATGATCTAACCCACTTACCTGAAGACAGGGTTGGCAAAGCCTTGGTCATTTATGACAGCAAGTAGCATCTTCATGTATAGATATATATTATTCATCCTACTGAAATAAATAAATAAATGTTATATATATTATATCATACATATATTCTGCTCAAGTGCTTTTCTTTCTGTCAGAAAGCTTTTTCTCACTGTCTCGGTAAAGCTTTTCTTATTGTAGTTTAATTAGCTACTCAGTTTGCCATGGATAAGGAAAACAAGTTCTTTTCCTCTTGGCATCATCTGTCTGAACAATTGAAGACTGTTACTTTGTCTCCCTTCAGTTTCCTGTTGTTTAGATTAGATAAGTAATCCATCCTTTCCCTACTCTTCTCTGAGTACCTTCTGGCTTGTGCACGTTTCACGGAGCGCAGCAGTGAAACCTGACCAAAATGTTCCTGCTGGCATCCCAGGAATGGTGAGTACAGCAGAAGGCTTCCCTCACGGCCCTCCGTCGCTGGCTGGCTGTTCCAGCACCATGTTTGCTTTTATGCAAGAGTGCAATATTGTTGATGCATGTCTGGCTTATCGTACACTGCAACCTCCAGCTCGCTTCCACAGAGCTCCTGATCAGTTGGGAGTGAGCTGGGCGGTTGGTGAAAGATGGAAAACTGGTTGTGAGGCTAGCATGGGGTAAAGAAATAGAAGAAGGGATAACAATTACTTAGAGGAAAACTACTAGACTAAAGAAACTGTAAAAATATTTCTCTGGAAAAAAAAAAAAAAAAGGAAAAAGGCAAAACTTGGAATGTTTTTTCCACAGTTACTAAATCTGATACCAGCAGGGTTTTGGCAATAAATTTGCTGAAGTTCAGTTCAAGTGTCAAGGTTATAATCTGATTGAGGCTAGGAGATAGCCAAAGGAATCTGGTTTTCTTGTATATACAAGACAGTATTATTAGTGGTAGTATTATTAATGCGAACGTTTGCTTGCTTGCATTGGTGCGTGCCTGAAACCTGTCACTTTGTGGCCCAAGTTTCTTTTCTGTGTGATCCTTTCATATTCTTTGTGCAAAGAATTTCAGTTCGAGTTCGTTTTGTATAAAGTGCTGGATAAATTCAGCTGGTTTTGTTTGTATGTGTTTTCTTGTAACTATTTAATTTTGTAAGTTTCGAGAAGTGGTACTTTAAAACTTTCTGTAATGTTTTTATCCTGCATTCCAAATGGCAGGGTTACTTGTGCAGCATCTGGGGTGGGTACCTGTGCAGAACAACTCCCACGATGCTTTTGGTTATTTAGGATGTGTCACACATGCACGGTGAGTTTTCCTTTGAACAGAGGGGAAATCCTCACTCACTAAAACAATTTGTCTTCCAGATTGGACAAAGAACTGTGGGTCTTTGTAGTGGGCTGAAAATCCTGCAAAATTTCACCACTGTATTTTTTCCAGTAATCCCAAAATTGTTTATTCAGCTGCTTTTAATCAGTGTAGCACTCAATATGAGTGTTTGAAAAAAAGAAGAGGTGGTTAAAGCATGGACATTTTTTGGTTTGTTTGGGGTGTTTTAGGTTCTTTGACATGCACTTGTTTCAAACTCCTTTCTGTGTTCACATTGTTGATTTTGTGTGTGTGTGAAGGAGCGTGCCATGTGTGTGATGGGAGGGATGTCAGCAATTTGTGCTCCTGAGTCAGCAGAAGTGGCTGGAAGAAGGACAGAAGTGTGGTAACTACTGCAGTGAACGCCGCGATTCACGTTGTATTGTCTGGTTCAGATTAGGGGCCTTAAGTCCCTACTAACAGATGCAATCCCCTTGTTTATGAGTCTGTTCCTAAACACTTCCTTTCAGAGAGTCACACAGCAGTGACTGAACCCTAATTCATTTCAACGTTTCCTTGTTAGCCTTAAGGGAACCCTCTTAAAACCTCCTACCTGTGCTGCTTCCACCCTCAGCCTGAAAGGGGACAGTTTAACAGAGCTGTGCAAGGTCTGGTGTAGTTTATAATACCTATATTAGTTTATAATACTATAAATTACTGAATCTATCTATTACCTGTCTATACCTGAATCTATAAATTACCTATCTATTACTGAATTGGCCAAGGACTGGGTTGAAATCATACGGGAGTCTGTGAGTTTTAATTCTCCTTTGGTCTTTGGGCTATTTCAACCCAAAACTTCAAAAACTGAATAGAAATATGTTGTTTACTTTTTCAGCTTTTGCTATGGTCTGGGTTAGGGTTCGTATTTATTTAATTTATTCATTATTAAGAAACTAACCAGGTGAATCCACAAAGCAGTACCCTTGGAAACCCTGTGATGCTTCTGTCCTTGAGCACGTGCTCTGTGTTAGGGTATTTTATCTATCTATCTATCCATCTATCTATCAGGGTATCTATCTATCTATTAGGGTATCTATCTATCTATTAGGGTATCTATCTATCTACTAGGGTATTTATTTATCTATTAGGGTATTTATCAATCTATTAGGGTATCTACCTATCTATTAGGGTATTTATCTATCTATTAGGGTATCTATCTACTAGGGTATCTATCTACTAGGGTATTTATTTACCTATTAGGTTATTTATCAATCTATCTATTAGTGTATCTACCTATCTATTAGGGTATTTATCTATTAGGGTATCTATCTATTAGAGTATTTATCTATCTATCTATTTGAAACTAACCAGCTGAATCCACAAAGTACCCTTGGAAACCCTACGATGCTTCTGTCCTTGAGCACGTGAGCTGCTGTGAAGGGACAGTTGGCCATATGATTGACCCATGCTTCATCTGTCAGGGCCCCCACACAGGTGACTGCGTTATTTGTTTAGCACGTTCTGTGATCGGTGCTAAAATTTGAGTTGCACGGTTTGCAGAAATGCTGAGTAACTGCTGCTTCCCTTTTATTTTGTTTTAAATAATTCAAAAAGATGCTTATACAAAGCTGTGGGCGCCCTGCTGCATAATTAATACTACAACGAAACCACAGCAGCGTTAATATAATTAGTCAAAAAGGAGCTCTGCCTGTCTACTACTGACAGAGAAAATTCTGTCCTACCTTTTTATTGCTCTGGAGGGGTAGATCCAGGTCTCTCCACAAGCAGTCTGAAATAGATAGCTTTTGCTGAAGTCCCTCTGTTGAAATTTAAGGAGGGGTAAAAAAGGGCAGGAGCAAAGAACTGACACGGCCCTGGAGAGCTCAAAGGAGACCGCTTCGAAAGGACTGGTGGATGCGAGAGGACATCAAGTCTTTGCTCTCAGGAAGGTGGGATCTGTATCCATCAGTTTTCATAAAGGGTTTGAGCTGCTGGTGGAGTGGGGTGCAGTAAGACAGGGTGCAGTAAGGTGTTCGGGTCACTTTGGTGAGTTACACAGCCACCATCTTTTCAGGAGCTGTTTGCCAGAGAACCCAATGTGAACTTGCAATGATGGCCGAAGTGTGAAATTGTTTGGATTGGTACTTCTGATGCAGAAGTTGGAAGTTAACACTGATTCCTTTGTGTGGCAGTCCCTTTTGAACTAGGGAGCTATGAACTTCTCATAGAATCATAGAACATGCTGAGATGGAAGGGACCCTCTAGGATCATTGAGTCCAACTCCTGTCCCTGTGCAGGACACCCCAGCAGTCACACCATGTGCCTGAGAGCATCATCCAAACACGGCTTGAACTCAGACAGGGTTGGTGCTGTGACCACTGCCCTGGGGAGCCTGTGCCAGTGCTCAATCACCCTCTGGGTGAAAAACCTTTTCCTGATATCTAACCTAAACCTCCCCTGAGTCAGGTTCCTGCTGTTACCCTGAGTTCTGTCACTGGTCACCAGAGTGAGGAGATCGGTACCTGTCCCTTCTCCTCCCCTTGTGAGGAAGCCATAGGCTGCAATGAGGTCACCCCTCAGCCCCAGAGACTCCTCCCTTCTTCACCTTCACATGGAAGACACCTCTGTGTGGTTTGGGCAGGCAGGACACTTGCTGTAGGAAAGAACCTGGAGCACCTAAGGAGCAAGCAGCATCTTGGAGAACCCGTCTTGGAGAAACCCATCTTGGAGAACCAGTATTAGTGTAGGGTGAGCAGCCGTTTGGTTGTCACCTTCCAAGAAGGAACTGGGAAGTTGTGTCACAGGTATTCGTGGCTCTGATCATCTCTGCAGAATAGACTGTGTGACAGCCAGCCTTGCTTAGGGGTCTGTATCACAGAGATTGTGCTGAGTCATACAGTTAATTATTTAAATGTAAATAGTAATTGACACACGTTAAAATTTGAATTTCATTAGGTGGAGGTTTTTCGACTTAGGCGAATGAATTTTTTTTATATAACACTGTAACTTGCTTACTAGCTTTGACAAAGAGTTTTTCCCCCCGATACAGAGATAGGAGATAATAACAAGCCAGCAGATGAGGTTATGCAACAGGGGGATATTTTAATCATCTTTGTTTTGGAAAAGACAGGCCAGAGTGAGGTACCTCTTAGAAACAATCTACTCCACTGATACTTTGCTTCAACAGATTGACAGCATCTCCAAGAAGAAAATAACTGTTTGCTATTCCTGTCGTAGACTTCTTTCAGTCACTGCGACAGATGTTCCGAGCATGTTGTTCCTCTGCTAGGTTTCCTTAGTAGTAAAAATATTGCTGTCTAAATATAGTTTAAATTGGTTGAGGTACCTCGTTTGAACACGATTCAAAATTGCATTGTACCTGGTTTAAATCACAGTGTAACAGGACAAAACCATTGGAAAGACTATTTTAAAATTATTTCAGACCCAGGTGGGAATTTTTATTCGATCATGTTGAAAGTGGCTCTGAAGGAGTGCTGTCTTTTTCTGACATATCTTGCAATCTGACTTAGGATGAGCACCAGATAGCATAATGAACTCTTCTTTCCTGTTCATTATTTGGAATTACCTTGGATAAAAATGGAAAACATAGTTAAGTAGTTCTTCTCTATCTGCAGTGTTGTATATTACACATCAGGAGTACACAGATTTTGTTTTTCTGTTGTTTTTTTTTCAATTGAAAAGGAGTTTAGCATTCAGGAAGAGTTGGATTGGCTTAGATTGTAGATAGGGCCAATAAGCACACACAATGTTCTCATTTTTCCTTTGGGGAATTTGGGAGGTGAGAAGACAGTGGCCCTTCTAACCCTCCTCTGCCACTGAGTTCCCACTCAAAGCTCTTCTCTGTCATATCTGCTGCTCACTTGCTCCTGGAGACCACAGGGAGAGCTGACGGGACAGTGCAGGCTGACTTCTGCTGAATGTGTTGGTGGTAAATAGCTGCTCCTTTTTATCCATTCCCCCACCCCTATTTTGTATCTAGATGACTGCTTGCTGTTCATGAAACCCACTTCTGGAGACCACTGGGTTGGGAGCACAGCTGCCTGCCTGGCGTTGGGTCACAGTGGTATGACAGTGACTGCGTTGGCATCCCTCACGATTCCAAGCACAATTCCAGTCAGTGACATTGATCGCTCTTGTTTGGATACTGGCTGGCTGAAGGCTTTCTGCCCCCTTTTTTTGATACCTGGCATCAGGGCACGTATACAGATGAAGTTGCTAAACTGCAGTGTCTGGGACGAGGTGCTCTTTCGTTTCCAAAAATGATGAGTAGAGCAACGCTAGGACACAGTTCAAGGTTGATTTCATCACTTGGACTTTCACTCCAGTGGAAGAGATGGGGATTTTAGAAAATGGAGATCACAAATTTATAATCTATTTTTGTTTCATTACCAGTCAGTTTTTTCATAGATTGTTTAAATACTCCTCTAAGAAGAAAGTGTGAGGAGATACAGGTGCTGTGATCTCCAGTCAGTATCCTTCATTGCGTGCCCCTTTTTGGGGAGGGGGTGAGAAGCTTGCATGGTAGTTGCGTGCTGCCAGCTCATTGCTGAGAATCAGGTGGCAGCAGCAACAGTCCCTTGAAGGTCCTGCTTCTGCAGGCAAACTCTCTGGTAGTTGACTTGAGCACCAAGTTTTGAGCCTTCACAGGAGACAGCAGTTCAGCTACGCTTTGCGTTGAAACCATTCGGGCCTTGCTATGATCTCACATAAGGAGACATTTTCTTCTAGGCTTATTTTACAAACATAGAATTAGCATCATTCACACTGATCTTTCTTTTTCTTTGGTTTCAAGCTTCTCTGTGCAGCGGTGATGATTGTAGTTACTTACTTACTCATTTTTTCACGTTATTTGTGTTGATTTAGTGCCCTTAGGTATTTAAGCCGTGAGAACAGTGGGAAAGACTTTGAACACCTAATTTATTTCCCTTTCTTCAGCGTTGTTCTTGTGGTTAAACAGAAGTCCTATAGCACTCACCCCAGGAGGCCTGTTACAAAGTTCACGGGTGATTTTGCTATCCATGGACAGCTGAATGCACTTACTTTTTATTTTTTTTGCAATGTGATCATGGCCTTCTCTTAATTGTTTTTATGAAGGTTTTTTTTTTGGTTTTTTTGGGGTTTTTTTGTGAAAGAAGATCATTAACCTACTTCTTGGGTTTGCTCTTCAGTTTGAAGAGCTGAGTGGGGCACATCAGGAAGAGTCATAGAATCATAGAATGGTTTAGGTTGGAAGGGACTTTAAAGCTCATCTCATTCCAACCCCCCTGCCATGGGCAGGGACACCTCCCACCAGACCAGGTTGCTCGAAGCCCCATCCAACCTGGCCTTGGAACACTGCCAGGGAGGGGGCAGCCACAGCTTCTCTGGGCAACCTGTGCCAGTGTCTCACCACACGTATAAAGTAAATGAACCAATAGTTTTGTATGTGGGGCAGAATATTTCTAAACGATAGCAAGGAGAAAGGTTTTTGGTAAGAGCCACAACCACCGATTCACCAGTCAGCGAGGTTTCTTTCTCCAGCAAGGGATACAAGTCCTTTGTAAGGGATCTCCAGCCGGGAGCTCTGCGGGGAGGTGGCGTGCTGTGAAACAGGAACCAGGGCGGTTGCAGACACGATACCTCCCTGTTGAACATTAATGAACTGTAGCATTTATATGTAAGGTTTGTGGCTTGTTACGTATGCTTAGCGTGTCAAAAGTTTCTCGGGGCATTAAGGGCAGGCGGTGTCGTTTGTTCAACAGGCAAAGCCCTCAGCCTGTGGATGTCACAGTGACCTTACTTGAACTGATAAATAGCAGTCTTATCCGTGACCTTTAATAGCTGAAATATGTTCACCATCTACAGTGTTTTAACGTTTGCTTTGAAAGAGATCAGGGGATAGACCATATGTATGTATGCATTGCTCTGCGTGATCCTCTCTGGCTTGTAACAGCACATCAAGGGAATTCCAGAGTTCTAGGAGTAGCAACGCAATCATTTTTACGTCTGCTTGCCCTCTTCCTTGTGAAAGGAGCTTGTTTGTAGGGATGCATGATGTTGTGCAGCCTGTTGATCTTAAAGAAAAAAAAAAAACCCAACAAAAAAAACCCCTGTCAGAATGTAAAGTTGGGGTTTTTCCCCTCTTAATGAAAGATAAGACTTATTTTCTCTTTGAATTCTCTGGTTTAATTTGAAAGAAGACTGAGGTGATATTAAAACAGAATGAGGGCAGTTCATTCTGTTGATTCACAGTGGCTCAGATTTAGAAGAAAAACCCCAAACCAACCTTAATCAGCGTAGTGCTTAAGGGCTCCTGTGTCAAAATGTTATGCTTAACCTTCAGCAAGCCCTTACGGGCTGCCCTGAGTAGTAGTAATGGGTTTAAGCACATGCTTAAGTGTCTTCCTGGAGGAAGACCTAAGTCTCTTGGCAAGCCTTATATTACGGCTCCATTTACCTTTTATCATAAACCCCAGTACCAGAGGCAAACTTTCCTTTCATCTCTTGGCAGGTACCCGGGTGTCTAGATTTTCCCACCTCCCCTTGGCATGCTTCCTGGGGCTTCTCTTGCCGCGATCCCATCAGCCTGGGCTGACCCTCAGCCCTGCCCGCCCGGCTCCGGTTGCACCATCAAAGCCCCGCACCTTCGCCTTTCATCTGCCCCGGTTATTAACGGGGAGGAGTGAAACGCGCGGCGGTTTCCTGCTTGCACCCGCGAACGGGAAGCGGGATTGGGAATTGCGGGTTGGGAAGTCGGTTTTCCGTGCGTGGTGATGAGGGGAGGTGGGATTGGAGCGGGGTAAATCTGCGCCGGCCGGCTGTCGGTTGAAAGGCAAAAAAAAAAAAAAGGAGGGGGGGGGGGGGAAAAATAATAAAAAAGAAGAAGAAAAAAAAAAAAAAAAGGGAAAAAAAAAGAAAAAAAAAAAAAAAAAAAAAAAAAAAAAAAAAAGGG
>VZRW01001555.1:39039-115990 GCA_013398125.1 Aegotheles bennettii
GCGCCCTCCTCTTGCGTAAGAGGCGGCCCGGCTCCCCCGTGGCTGCCGTTGCCATGGCGAGGTGGCGGGGGAGGGGTCCTGGGAGCCGTAAGCCGGCGAGCAGATTACGTCTGAGCCCGCACGCCGCGGCGCCTAACGCGGGGTGGCACCGGGTGGCCCGGGGGTGACCCGCCGGGGGAGGGGAGCCGGCCCGCAGCACCCCCAGCTCTTGCGGGCATCGTTTTAAATAAAATAAAGCTGTGCGGTCAGGGAGCCGGGGGGCACGGCCCGGCTCTCGGGATGCGGGGGTGAGATGTGTCTGCGCGGGGCCGCCGTGGGAAAGGTCCCGCAGGACCGGGGGGAGGCGGCTGGCGGTGCGGGGCCGGTGGGGAGCGGGGGCCAAGGCGTGCGCGATCATGGATATTTGTGGCGTCCGCCGAGAGCTGGCTGTCATGTGCCAGAACGGGGCTCTTTTCATCTGCATCTTTTGTTACCGCAGTTAGTTCTTAGCATTTCCTTACCGTGCGTGTAAACACAACCTGGGCAGCAGGAGCAGCGGGTCCGGGTGCCAGCCCCGTGCCGGTGTCCAGTAGGTATCTAGAGCCACTCATTGACAGACATCTGTACCATGAATGGAAGGAATGACAGAAGAAGGCATCAGTGTCTGCTCGGGTAAGTTTTCCTTCCGTTATTGTTAATTATTAGTATTTTACTCCACCTCTTCCTTAGTGTCTTAGTTGCTTTTGAGCGGTTTGCTCCTGCTTGAATTCTTACGAGCAGGTGAGAATTTACTGACTCTTGTTCCCATGGTCTCGTCTTCTGTCACTGCAAAGGTATCATCAAAACTTTCATCAACCCTGATGTGCATTTTTAACTTTGGAAAAGAAAGTATGAAAAAATACTATGCTGCAAAATACTACATGGTGAACGTGTTTGTGAGGAGAACAAACCCTACCTGGGTTAATAGTACTGCTCGTTGCCAGAAAACAAAGGCGTGTAGGGAAAAAAAATCTTAAGTGAATTTGCCATTCTTGAGCTGTTTTACAGCAGTGGAGTGAGAAACATGTTGGGATGTAAGCGAGCGCACTACTGGGAAATGATCTTGCATTACACCCACAGAGCATTTACTGTACATTAGTTATAACCCTGTTGTTTTTGTTGTCTGCAATTAATTGAGTAATTTCTTCCCCGGCTGAAACTGCAGGTTAAGCATGTTTGCTTTGAAAGAGTCTTCTGAGCTGAGGCAGCTCTTGCACTTCCCGTGTTAACAAGCAAAGCACATTTTGTGCACGATGGCTGTGAATTCCTGAAAGGTATCAGTGGGGGTTAATGCACTGTTACATAAAC
This sequence comes from Aegotheles bennettii, assembly GCA_013398125.1. Classification (NCBI taxonomy): domain Eukaryota; kingdom Metazoa; phylum Chordata; class Aves; order Caprimulgiformes; family Aegothelidae; genus Aegotheles; species Aegotheles bennettii. Next base: position 40,366 of record VZRW01001555.1, read on the forward strand.
AGCCAATAACAGCATTTCATTACTCTGGAATTGCTCTAAAATTGTCGCTTCCAGGCTAATTATTACTGGGGAAAAGGCTCTGTTTGGTGTATGTGAGCTGAGACGTTTGGCTTTTGCAAATATTATTCGTGTGAAAAGGATGGGAATGGACTGTGAGAACTTTAAAGCGTTACAGGAAGGATGCTGTTGAGTAAATAGGCTGTTGACCTTAGGCTGTGGCATAGCTTTAGCGTTGGGTTTTACGGCTGTGATGAGATCTCTGTCTCCAAGTTGTACCGAGGCTGGGGGGAGCCGAGCAGCATCACAACCAAACTGGTATTTATTGTATGAAGACATTTCGAGAGAGCACTGTGGCTTTAATGGGCAAAGCCTACCTGCTACCTCTGTGTGTGTGCACAGATATCCTAGAAATTCCAAAGCCAGAGCTGGCAACACGTCAAGCTGAATAACACGGTCATCCCATGGCGTGAGAGCACAGGGGTGATGTGGGGAGCCAGAGGGTGGGAGTTATGGTAGCAGGGCTCTGCAGCAGCTCAGCACCTTCCCAGGCCATGCAGAAGTGGAATAGGCACTGGAATGGGCTGCCCAGGGAGGTGGTGGAGTTACCATCCCTGGGGGTGTTCAAAAAACGGGTTGATGAGGCACTTGAGGCCATGGTCTGATGGTCTAATGGCTGGGAATATGATGGGATAAAGGTTGGACTTGATGACCCTGGAGGTCCCTTCTAACCATAATGATTCTATGATTCTGTAAGTGGTTCCGAAGTTCCAAGGGTCCTGGTGGGGAGCAGGGATGTCTGCCTCTCGCTGGAAGGGCACAGGTACACCTGCAGTAGAGAGAGGGGGTTCTGGTTCTCCAGCTTCCCGGCGGGAATCGCAGGATGCTGTTGTTGCTGGAGTGTTTGTTCAGCAGAGCAGGCCTGGTACCTGCTGAAGGAGCCTGCAGAGCTGCTGCTGTCGTCTTTGGATACGAGCAGCTGTTGTTTGCTCAGCGAACTTGAAGTGTTTGGATGAGAACTTTGCTGGCATTTAGACATCCTCGGTTGCCCCCAGACCAGCTCACAGCTGTTCTTTACGGGAACTGGAAATAGTGCTTCTGCTGCATTTCTATATTAAAGAGCAAAGTGAGGGTTTGGGTTTTTTTGTGGACAATTCAGCTGTCTTTTGCATACATCTGACATTTGTTAGTCTTGACAATTACTTTCCAAGAGATAAAGTAATTTACGTTTTGGTTGTTTCAGCCCTAGGGATTGACTGTTGTTTATTTTAAAACGCAGCATTGTTCTGCATCATGACCAGTTATTTATTTAGACTTGCAAGGCAAACACATGGCTTTGCATGAACCTCTCCTTCCCTCCCGTCTCCCCTGACCCCAAAGTAGTTCATCTGAAACTTGATAAGTTAATCACAGTTACCTTGGCAAAATTAAAAACAAATGAAGATGGATGAAGCTTGACCTTAGAATTATTTTGGATAGGCTGGGCATATGCAGCTGAAAGCATTAATTGCTGCTGTTCTGGCAGCTGCCTTTAACAGTGCAGGGTTTCAGTAAATGCTTGCTCCTTGGAGGAGGTGAGAGATGACCCATCCTCTGCTTTGCTTCTGGAGCCTTTCTGAAGCTTGCTAGGTTTATGAGTAGTCTGACTCAATGCTGGATAGATGCGCCTTTCAGGTATTTTCACTCCCCTGATGCAGAACTGGTGTCAGCTTATCTCTGTGTCTTTATTTCGGTGTATGTATGTTTGTCACAGGGAATTAAGTGCTTGTGTGCCATTTAAAAATGTCAGACCTTTCATACAGTCAACATAATTATACTGAAATTAAAGGCATTTTCAATTAAGAAGAATTTTTGCTCGTCTATCTGTTATGTACCATGGTTTGATGATAAGTCCCAGCAGTGCCCATGGCCCTGGAGATGACAGATGACAGGACACAGTACATAGTGGAGGATCAGCTGTTAATATTGGTTCATCCAGTCCTGGCTTGTATTGTGAAAAGACACTGAGGAGGTGCCTAAAACTCAACCGTGGAGTTTATTTAGAGAGAGACTCCAAAAGAAAACCCAAGCACAAATCTTCTGTTAAATATATTTATAAGTCTGTGATATAAAACTGACGGTGTAAGTTTGTGTAGCATATTTTACCAAAAGTGGCCCTAAACCTTTACAAGTTGTCTTTCATCTAGAAAGTGGGTGGCACAGGGCGATTGAGGAGCAGGGATAAGGCTTTTGGATCTTAGCAAAGATCGTTCTGCTGGCCTGGCCAGGGGGGGAAAAGTCAGGTGGGAAGCTGAGCTGGTTTTGAAGTAGTGCATGAGTTTGTGTTGGTGTGTTCTAAGTGTCCATTTGAGTCTCTGAGCGGGTGTACTGTACTGTTCCAGTCATTACTGTTTGGGTTTGGACGGTTATAAAGAGTGTGGTCACAAACCAGTCCATGCTGAGCACAGTCAGATTTTATTCTGATTGAGCATCTGTGCTTTATTGCAGGTGTTTATTGTCACTGCAAGATACGTATCAGGTTTTTATTACTTAATAATAAGTTTTATCTTTAAAGATCATTTTCGGAAAGATTGAAATGAGTTGTTACCTCACCTAGGAGTTATGAGTGTGATTGTCAGGAGCTCTTGGAAGTTGAGTTAGATGACTGCTGTTTTAATTGACAGGAGTTTTGCCATCAGATTCTGTGGGAAAATTAGCTAAAACCCATCACCAACATCACAGTGCCTTTAAAAATCCTCAGCTGTATCATCAGGATTTTTGAATTTGGGATTAATTGCTAGAAGTGGGAAGAGGAGGCTACTTTCTAACTACCCTAATTTTGCATTGTCCATACAATAATGAGTTTACACTGTAGTTCAGAGGTGCATACAGAAGTCAAGTGTGTTTTTGCTGAAGGGTTTTAGTCAGCTAGCTTTGCGTGGGCCCAGACTGAGACAGTTTAATAGGGTCTGATTTCCAGAAAGTCCCTGGTTTAAGAGAACTGTGGTTGAGCACTTTACCTCATTAGCTGCTTTTGAAGTCATTAGTCTTAACTATTTAGTATAACCTGTCAGAGTGGGTAAGGGCAGGAAGAGTTCATGCCCCCACCTTGGATGCAGTAGTAATATGTGATGAAATAGCAATAAATCAAGCTGCCTTTAAATTTTTGTGCATCATTGGGAAAGGCACCCGTAAATGATAAGATATGCTCAGGAGGGCATCTAAGGGATTAATTCAAGAGTATGTTCTGTGTAAATAGTTGGCGATAATCTATCCAAATATCTCATGTGTGCAGCAACTGTGTTCCTTAGGAATATAAATTACCTTTCCAATAAATTCTTGGAGCATGGAAACGTTGTTTTGTGGACTGGAGCTAAGGCATGCAGGATGGTTGTGCTGGGTGTCAGTACTGAACTTGCATAGCCCACCACAAGTTCCTTAGCCTCGAGACCCAACTTTTCCCCCTCATAAGGAATTCCCTGTGGCGTTTCACCCTCACTTCTCCAGCATCATCCCACATATTCTCTTCTGCCTTCCCATCACTAAGCCATGCACTTGAAAACAACCATACCCTTCCTTTTTCCCAGTTGCTGTAGAAGAGGGAATTTTGTGCTGCTGGTAGGCGACTTGCTACCTGCTTTTTTTATTGCTCTGTGCCTGGAGGCTTTCCAAGGCAACCAGTCCTCACTTTCATCTACGCCTTGGGATTCCAGAGGAGCGACGATGAAGAAGCGAACCTTTGTGTGAGATTTGGCTGGTTTGCAGAGTCGCTTGCCACAGGGGAGTGGAAGTCATAACAAGGGAGTTCCCATAGATAGGTGGGTGTTGTGGGGTTGTGCCAGGAAGTTTTGGTTTCCTCGTAAAATTGTGAGATGAAATTCTGGTTCTCTTAAAATCCTTGGGAGCTTTGTAGTCAGCCTGAGCCTGGGCTGAATTTCAGTGAAGAAGTATGGGGATTTCTGGGTTAACCATTTTTTTATATATATATATTTAGGCTTTCTGCTGCTTTGGGGATGTTTAAATTCAGAGGTTGGGCGCTCTATCCAACGTCTCCGTTGGTAGCAGATTGGTGGGGGAGTCAAATGCTCACCCAAGTTTGGAGCGTGGGGTTGGAGAAGGCATTTCAGCTTCATTGGATTTATTTCATGCAATGGAGAGAGATTCATCTGTGTGTGCCTGCGTGCCGTTGTAAGGGACGGGTGTGTACGTACCGAAGGAAGAGAGCAGAGTTTTGAGGTCTACCATCAAGTCTGTAGCTTTGTTTGTGCATAAAGCAAAACGTATCCCTAATCAAAATTACTCAAACCAGGAGCATTTTCAGAATGAGTCCTCTGAACGGTAGTAAATCAGTTCATGGATTTGAGTGAGTAATAGATGTTAAATCCACACTTTGTGGATTTAAGTGTGTGCCAAGCTATTCCTTGTAGGTACGGCAGGTGATCTTCAGAGTAGATGTCTACTCTGTTCAAACATCTGCAATTAAAGCTCATTGCAATTAGATTCATAGGTTATTGTTGATGTTATTTTTAGAAGTGTGCCTTTTTTTTCCTTTGTAACTGATGTTTCATGTGAAAAAGCAACGAAAACGAAAATCTCAGAAAACTCGACGTTTCTGTAATCTTTATGAAAACAAAAAACATATTAAATCAGACTTTCATTGTTATAAATTTTAAATAATTTGGTTTAAATTTGTTTTTTCAAAGTCTTAGTGTAAATTAATAACAAATTTGAAACAAAGCTTTGGATGAAAAGTGGGGGTTTTTTGAGAAAAGAGGAAACTGACCATTCTAGAAAATACTTTGTAATGTAAAACTTGCTGAAACTCACCTTTTCCACAAACATCTTAGATTTTCAGTAATGAATTTTCTGACATAATATTTTTTTGGCAGATTCCCTCTGTCATCATCCTCTTGTCATCAGCATGGGAGCCTACAATTTTCCTGGGGAAGCCAGGCGTCATAGGCCATTTGGAGCTATAGAAAATTAAACAACTGCCACAGCCAAACAATGCTAGCTGTGCCCTTTGGTATTACTAGAATGGGAGAAATGGTCATTGGATCATTAAATAAAATTTAATTTAGGGTTTCAAAACACTAGAATATCTTAATGAGAGTCCCAGCATTGTCTCCAGTGTTATTAAGGCTGCGTGTACCTTAACAATGCATTTCCCAACCATAATGTGTTTCAGTTTATTTTGCTCTGACTTTGTGGCTGTGCATTACTTGTTTTGGGGATAACTGTGAGGATAATGCGCTGTATAATGTATTTTACTCCCCTGTACTAGCATATAATGTCAACCTGATTTCTTGAAACCTAGTTTTTATATGGGGAATTTTAAAGGACAGTATATGGTTTGATATATGTCATCCACTCCTTGTTACACAGGATTTGCAGTATAATGCTTAAAGCCCCTTTGACAATGCAGCACAGAGATTCTTACTGGCCTATACGAGGTATTCCCAAAATGTGTTTGCTAGTGCAGTTTACTGCAGCCTTCTGGTTTTCTTTGGCGTCGTGCCTGAAGGAAGCTTTACTATTGCACTGTTTGCTTTCAAGTTTTACTTCTTAAATCTAAATCAGATGTGATGTATTTATAAAGCAAAAATTTGGAAGTTAGTATGGCCGGTCATCTCGAAACTGAACTAGAAATTAAATACTACAAATGAAATCTGGGTTTATTGTGTGAGATGGGAGGTGTCATTTCCCACTGCTCGTCTTGGGCAGTCAGCAGTGTAACAGCAGTCTGGTTGGTTATTTTGATTTTCTCTCCCATAGATCTTATGTCAACAGCATTCAGGCGAGTGTAGCATAGTTATTCTTAATGTATCTTTCTTGGTTGCATAGATCAAAATACAAACAGTTTCATGGAGGTTGCATTTTTACATCCTGACAACTTCATATTTGTTCTTGTTCCTATTAAAACATTTAATCTCCCTTTGGCAACTTAACCTTTTTCTTCCACTTGAAATAATAATAAAGAGAAATACTTGTCAGTGTCCCTTCAGCCTGATGGCTTCACAGCTCCTTCTGTATCTCAGAGGTCTGGGAAAGCGTTTTTGCCCCTTCCTGCAGCAGAGGGGCTGGCCAGAGGTGGGAATGCCTTTGTCTGCCTCCATCTCTGCAGCAGCCTAGGGGGTGATGTGCAGGTGCTGGGGTATCAGTGCCAGCTCGGAATGCCACCTCCAGAGCTTGCCTTACCCACCCTTGCAAAGCCCCGGGTGGCAAAGAGCAGGCTGAGGGTCAGTTACATGTTCCATCTTCCTTTCTCCCAGCATAAGACTGTATTGTGCTAGGCCTGCCAGCTGTAATGAGGTCTAACATAGCAATGAAACAAGGACATTTTACAGGGTAAGGTTGTGAAGTTCCACCACTTTGGCTTTGGATAAAATGATTAAAAATAGTGTTTTGGGTGAAAGAATGAGCGATACCTGAACAGCCACAATGACTTTGTCAGGATGTTTAGGACCCTGAGCAGAGGTATGGATTTTAAGAACCTGTAGTGCTTGTGAAATAGAATCAGTATTTTTAACAGTAGATTTAAATTAAACTTCCTGGGAGAAGGGGGTTATTTTTCCCCCCTTTTATATATATCTGTCAGACTGCTCAGTGGACAAGGTCCTAATTCTTCACTAGCAGACTGTGATACGAACACCAGTGATTTCCCTGCATCACCTTCAGATCCACACGAATATAATCCTATGCCAGCATTGTGGTGACTGGTCAAAAATGCCTATTTCTACTTAGAAAGGCTCAGGGGTCTGTGTCACTCTCTGCCTGGCACAGACCTACTGATGATAGATGTGACTGGTACCTTCACAACATATTCGTGTGGTGTCTTCTCCTGAATGTGTGCCTAAAGGGAGGGTTTCCATGGTTTTGGACTGGCCTTGAGCTGAAGACTTGGTCAGGGGGGAGAAAGTGTCATAAGGAAACTGTGTCAAGTACAAATCCTTACAATAAGGCTCCTGTGGTCTGCCTGTGCACTGCCTGACTGGTCTGTATTTGACTTCACTGATGGCTGTTGAAATTCAGGGTTCGATCTTTGAGATCTTACTGCAGTCAGTGTGCCTTGATTTGCAGGTATCTCCCCAGACAATGTCCCATTGCCTTTTCATGGGCAAATATTCCCTTAATTGTTTGTATCCTGCTCTTTGCCACCGTCTTTCTCTTGTAAAATGAGTTCAAGTGTTTAGTTTAGGAAGAATACAGTCGAGAATTACCTGCTGTGAAATGGCAGAAAGGGCATTTGTTTCTGGTGCTGGGGCTTGCTGGCATAAGTAGGTGTCTTGTATGGCTCTGGGAGGAATGTTCAGCAGATACTTGGTGACCTGCCGTAGGAGGAAAAAGCTGCACAGGTGAAAATGGAGGAGGTTCTTGTGAATGTCGAGGTCTGTTGCAAGTCTGGAGCTCAGCCTACGTTCCCCTACATAGACAGAGAGATGCACTGCCAAGAAATTAATGTCTACTTTATTGAGATACTGAGGGTCTGGGTGCACCACATTCAGAGGGATTCTGTGGCTTCACTTACAGACCTAAGGTTTTTTTTTTTTAAAAAAATGTTCCAGCTGGAAAGAAACTAATTTTTCTTCAATAAAAAAAAAAAAAAGCCTCAGATTGCCTTGGGTGTGTTGGGTAATTGTGTTCTCAAGAAACGGTTACATAAGGGAGGACGCTCCTGTAACCCTACCCTGCCAGGAAGGCAGAGGCTCCCAAAAACCCGCGCGCTGCGGAAGAGCTCCAGTAGGTGCAGAAGGGGAGAAGCTTTATCCTTTGTGCTGTATTTATTCACAAAGAGAAGTTGTCTTTGGCATGTCTGTCCGGCACCAGAGGAGTCCCAGTTTTTATCCTGTGGAGCTGCTTTTCCTTGTCGGTGTTGTGGGTAGAAGTTTTTTCTGACGTGGAAGGGGAGAGGCGGGTGTTTTCCATAGTCCATCACAAGGCTTTGCCACCGCTGGTTGAAAGAGTCCAGGTAAGCTCCTTCTGGAAGCAGGGTGGGAGTTGGAAGCAAAGTCCCAAGCAGCAGCTCTGGTGGCTTCCATCCCAGTGCTGTTTGATGAGGGAGAGGAAAGATGTGGAGGCGGCACACAGCAGAGCACGGCGTGTAGGACGTCGGTCTGGGTTTCCCAGTTCAGTAAGAAAGACCCATGCAAATCCTAAACAGTGGACAATGATGTCCAGATCTACCTTTCGTGCTTGCCAGTGTGCCTTTTGGGGAGTTTTAAAAGAAAGAAGCTTTCTGGGCAAAACTAGGCTATACTGCATTTACTAAGTGTGCACATTTTCAGTTAACATAGTTTATGAAGCATATGAACAGGCCTTGCTGTTTGCTTACATTCCTTGTGGTGCCAATGTCAAATTTAAATGCATGTGAAACTTATTTCTTATATTTATTTTAAATATAATTTGATTTTACTGTGCAAACATTTCATGAGTTAAGTTTGGGATGTGCAGCAGAACAGCAAAGATATTTAATACTTGGCTTAATTTAGAAAAATGACCTTTCAGAGAGAAACACTGTGCTTGTCAAAAATATACTGATGAATTAATTTCTTATGATGCCAGTGTGTTAGTTGACTTTTGAGAGCAACCTTATAGATAATGAGTTTTATTTTTATCTTAGGTCTGTCTAATTGTAGTGCCTGTCACAAATCAAGTCACTTTACTGGCTTTTATGCTTATAAATACATAGCAAAATTTGGAAGCAAGAAAAAAAAGCCCAAAGAAAAAAAGCAAGAAAAAACCCCAAACAACCCAAAGCTGTCTGACCAGCATGGACACCTAGAATTTTAAACAATATTGCAGCTGTAAGATCAGTACCCTCTTTCACTCCCCCTCCCCACTCCAACCCTCCCCAAACCACCCTTGAAAATACTATCTAGAAATACCATACTTTTATTCATAGAATTGTAGAATGGTTTGGGTTGGAAGGGACCTTAAAGCTCATCCAGTTCCAACTCCCCTGCCATGGGCAGGGACACCTCCCACCAGACCAGGCTTCTCCAAGCCCCATCCAACCTGGCCTTGAACACTGCCAGGGAGGGGGCAGCCACAGCTTCTCTGGGCAACCTGGGCTGGTGTCTCATCAGGGAGATTTTAAATTTTCTGATTTTAAATGGTGCTAATAGGAACTGTGTTGCATGGGATAGCAATGCTGTCCTGCATTAGAAAATACTGACTTTGTTTCCACAGTCTAAGTCAGTAACATTCAATTTGTAAAGATCTGCAAGGAATTCAAAAGCAACTTCAGTACTTGTAGGTTTCTGACTGCTTAAATTTTTATGTTTGGAACCCAATCTTGTTCACTTCGACAAAGCTGGCAACTCCAGTGGGTTTATTTGTGCAGCTAGAGTGGGAAAGATTCAGCTTTTGATATAAATACTTTAGCTTTCTGGTTTCTGAGAACTATTTTCTTACAGTTAATTATGCATCCTTAAAAAATGTGTACATTCATACACATATGTAGAGGGAGAGACAGCAGTTTAGTTTGCAAACTCTCGAGCTTCGTTTTGTCAATCAATGTTTTTAATTTTAGTTTGAGTCAGAACAATCTCCAAAATATTAAGACAGACTCAGATCAAGAGAATTGCAAGGCACGTCGTATACTGTACATAGGTGGCTGTTGCTGGAACATCAGAGTATTCCAATATATTGCTCTAGAAGTTGTTGCTGGGTTGGTTCAAAGTGGTCCTTCGAGGTTCATTTGGGCAGGGACAGGTGTCTGAACAGGAGGCTCTTGTGTTCTCACAAGGACTTGGGACTCTGGGCAGGTAGTGGGGAGGGTGCAGGAGGTGGCTCAGCATGGATGGGCTTGGGAACAGGTTTGTGGAAGCTGAAATACTGCTAAACAAAAATCCCTTTCCGTGTTTGAATTCTAATAATTCAGATGGGTTTAGGTGGAATGGTGCCAACTCCAAAGCAAGCAATTTCTGAGTTTGAAAGTCTGTGTTGTTGAAAAGAACCATTGAAGGGTCAGTGGTCAGGTATGCTTATGGCCAGGACTGAAGTATCTGTATCAGCAAGCCAGGGGAATCTGAGTTCAGTAGTCTGAAAGGTTGCAGTGAAATGCAACAGCAAAGCTAAAATGCGTGATGAAACCACACGGGTTTAGCTTAATCATTAAATTTTAGCAGTATTTTAGTGTTCTCATTTTAGAAATGTCATCTTAATGATTTGAGTTGAGTACTGCATTGGCTGAAAATATGGTTAGCATCAAGTTGCTCTTGGAATAGTAGAGCCCCTCTTGCTGTTTTGGTGGCTGTGTTTTTGCTGGAGTCGGTGGGCAGCGAGTTGCTGTGATGTTTTGGTGATTACAGTCGAGTCACCCCAAACTGGGAGTGCTCAGCTGAGCGTTTTTGGTAATATCACAAGTATGTGCCAACTTTGCGACAGCAAACTTACTGTAAAGCTGTGTTGATCTCTTTTTGGGTGGTAGTTTCTTAGAATAGCTTTAGTTATTGTTGGAATCGTGGCAAGTTTAAAGTGTATTGCATGCATGTAATGGTATTTCATCTCAACCAAAACAAAGGATGTCAGTTTCTAAAGCAACCAGAATTATTTTTAACTCTTTCCTCATTTCTTTAAAACAAACCCAGGGTGATTCATCAGTATCCTGTCTCAAAGTGGCCCCTGCGAAGTGTTTCAGAGGGAGAATAACAAGTGGTTCCGTGGGTAATTTTGCTAGAACCGGCTGTGGACCACGGTGTGTTTTCAGTTGTGGGTTTTTTTAACCTTTCAGCCAGTGCAATTAGTAGCTGGGTGGTGTTCTGAAAAGCACATTTGAACTCCATCGAGAGCGTTATCTGTTTGCCCTTACCAGGGTGTGTTCTTAATAATGTGAGCGTGGAGATTCCCCAGTTCACAGCTTTGATATTTCATGACAAAAGCCCAAGAGCTAGTACCTCATTGTGTTTAAAAGGGTTTCTCTGTAATGTTTTCAAACAGAATTGATCGATGAATTCATTTGCAGTTGGGAAGCTAAATCTCAAACACATATATTTTAAGTATCTGCCCAAAAGCAGGGACGAGATAAGAGCAGAGATAAATCAGTAAACCAGAACTAGTGCACAGTCCAGCGTCTGAGACCTACATCTTGATATTAGAAATAAGAGTTATGAGGTTTCAGTTTGGTCTTTTTATCCAGCAGTGCTCAGCTCAACCTTCCTTACAACATTTATTATTTTACATACTTGCAATGTGTCAAGTATTTTCCACCTCTCTGAAAATTAAACTGCTGTAATCTTTTAGACTCTTTGCATGTGGAATCTTCTACAGGCTCCTGTGTATTTCTGTTGCCCTTTGAACTTTTCCTGTTTCTGAGTTAGTTGTATTATGATTGTGTGTATTCTTCCTGAAGTAAGCCGACAATTTGTCTGCAGATACTGCCCCCTCCCACAAAGAATTAAAAAAATAAATGAACAAAGTGCCCAGGAATGAAGGCTGTGTGGTATGTGGTGGTTTCTGGAGCATCATCAAGACCTGCAGGTCAGCTCCTCAGTGCCGCACATCAACAGGTCATAAATTGAATATATGAGTAGTTTAAACACATACAGGGATTTGACCTATTTATTTCTTTCTGTATTTCAGTGCTTTGATCTTGGCTTTTTGCCTTAGTGTGCTTGTTGTAGCACAGCCTTCCAGGTAAAAACACTTTTCCATAGTCTACAATTTGGGCTGCTACGGTACTGGTTGGGTTGCATTGCTCTTGCCGTCCTGTGAGGAGGTGACTCCTAGGATGTCATATAATAGACTCTAGTTAAATCATGGATCAACCCAGGAACTATTGGAAATATGGGAAATCATGCGTTTAGTATTTTCCTACTTCCTGCAATTTCTACTAAGTAGAGTCCTCAGACTATTAACTTATCTGTCATCTCAGGAAGGAGAAAGAAAAAGGAAAAGAAAATACATTCAGTGCATCATTTCTCCAGCTTAGACACCGTTTATTTGCTTTGTTTTGTACTTCATTGTCTTCTTTTTTTCCCCATACTATCGTTCATCCTGCTTTTGTTCTCCTGTCTCCTTTCCTTTTCCTTCACCTGTTTCAACGTGAAGCAAAACATTTGCCTCTATTTTGGAGAACCATGAAGAAAAAGAGAGAAATGCTGCCTGAGCTCTGTGCACAACCCAAGGTCTTCCCCAAGTTGGAGGCATCAGAAGCCTTTGACCTATTGCAGTTCACACGGGGAATACCTCTGGTAGTTGGTGAATATAATATGGGCATTTGGTGGATGCCCACCTTGTCCTACCACTTACAGCCTTCGATATCAGCACCAGGTGAAGCTGATGGCGGTAGAGGGGAGCAGGAAGGTCTTGCTGACGTGATTCTTGGCATTGGGGGTGTTGCAGGAGAGGAGACCTAAGCAAGGTTGAGGAACACTGAGCCCAACCTTGCTCCTGGTTTTTCTACACTGCACTTTCGAGTGATGGCTTCTAACAGTGAATAAGGTGAATTTGGAGAGGGTATAAGCATTAGGGAGAAGAACAAGTATCTGGAGAAGAATAAGTATTAGGGAAGCAGCACTTGTTCCTGGGCAGGCAGTCACTAATGGTTTGTCAAGAAAGTCCAAGGAAAGAGCACCCAAACTGCAGAGGCAGAAGGTGTCCACTGTGAGATCTGCCACCTCCCTGCTCCCCAGGTGGGTGCCCTGGTACATCACTGCAGGCCTGACCCAGCTGTGCATCAGTAAAAAGCCATGCATCTCTGTCTTCCATCACAGGTTCTCATCAGATTTTTGCTCTCTCCCAACACCTTTTTACTTCCCTTGTGTACTGCTCCTTAGGTGTATATTAGTCTTTTTGAAACATTCCTGGTGTTTAGTAGGGCTCTCTTAAGCTTTAGTGAGAAGCTGGTGGAGTCTTTTCCTTCAACGCAACTCCAGGTGTCTAGGCCTGGGAGTCTCAGTGGTCTACTAGCTGCTGTGAACCTCCTCAGAGGAGAAAAATTAGAGAGCAAGAGAGGTTGTCCAGTTGGCCTCATTCTCTCCTCCTTCCCTTCTTTGTGCGTGCAAAGTTTCCAATGTTATTTTTCTTCCTATTAACCATGCAAAATTTTTGTCTCAGTTACCCTCTCTGGCTGGAAATGTGGAAACTTTGAGCAGAAATATGTTTTAGCTGAGCTGTTGAAAAGAAAATTGAGAAAAATACTTCTGTAAATAGGAAAGACATTTAAAACTGAAATAAAGAGATTAGGGTGTATGTAGGGGGAGAAATGCCATTTAAAATCTCAATAGTTTTGGAAATTTGGGGGTGTTTCTAAAGGCATCAATTTTAGCACGACCAAGAAAATGCCCAAGGAGGCATCTTGAAAACAAGCAGTTTCAGGACATTATACTGGGTTTGCATTTTCATTGTTTTAGTCAAGTAGCACATTCTAATAATTTCTTCTCTCACTCACCATATTTTCCAGAAATCATTGTTCCAACAAAACAAACCAAAAAAATACCCTCCTGCAAATGAGTTAATAAAGTTGGATGCAAATCTTTATATTCCTCTCTTGTGGCACAGGGTCGGCTTGAGTAAGATCTTTTTGTTAAATGCCAAAATAAAGTCTTATTTGAGGACTTGGAGTCCCTGGATGCTCACTTCAGCACATCGCTATTGAAGCGAGCTGCCTCCAGGCTGAATTGTTCGCTTCCAAATGCAGGATGGGATGGTGTGTGCAGCAGCTTGCTGTGGCTTTCTCCCACATGTTCCTCACCGCCCCCTCATCTTCAATCAGACGATGCAAAATCGAGCATGAATTCTAAATAAAAAAAAAGGAAAAAACACCCGGGTGATGTTCAGATTGCAGAGTGCCATCATTTTGTAGGTGTGTAAGAAGCTAATTGTCTTCCTAAGCTTGCAAGTACAAAGAAAATTTCAAAGAAAAAGTAGGGAATTAGGGGTATGTTTGGGGTTTGGTTTAGATTTTACTTGGTTTTTTTTTTAAGAAATCATGGTAGTTTGCTGTTCAAAGGCATAGGAACTGTACTTCTTGTGAAACGAGGTGACTTTGAGTGGATCTTTATAATTTTTGCTTCATTTTTCAAAACACTGTTTAGCATATTAACAATAATTGTCTGTATGCTACCATATTTGTTTCCTATTCTGTATTTACTAAACAAAACCTTCCCAGCTTCTTGTAATAACCAGTTTTTTGCATAAAAATTAATGAACCAAATTTGCGGTGTCAACATTCCAGGATATTTTTTTCCAGAGCTGATTTGTTGTCCAAGAATATCTTTGAGATAATCAAAAAAGGGAGGCCAGTAAGACACTTCAGCCCAGTTTCTTTTATTTCCTGGGGAGAAATTTATCCTCTGATAAATGGAAGCAGGGGGAGAGAGGGAGAGGAAGCATTTTGATTTTTTTCCTTCAGATTTGATGCTGATTGCCATCCAGGGCACACAGCAAATATTTTAACGACCTCCACCCCCAGAAGAAAGAAAAATAAACAGATTTTGGTCAGGACTCTGCTTCGGAGGAGTCATTAAAGATTTCACTGGTTTATTCCCTTTCTGTATAAATTCAGCCCCAGAAAAGACCTGGGGCTGTATCGTAACACATTTTTGTTCGTCAGCGGTGCTTGTAAGTCATGCTGGGTTTTAATTCTCTGCTACCTTTGACCAGACTGGTGTGGTCTGAGCAATTTTGACTTTCTGAAGCGGTTAGGGGCAGGGTAGTGCTGTCCTTCATGGGTGAGCTGGGGTGGGCAGGGTGCCTGCGGGTGGGACGGGCAGCAGGGGGTCAGCGGCAACGGTGTCCCCCAGGGCCAGCCTCGGCTCCTGGGGCAAGCCAGAGCGGGCATGGAGGAGGAGAGAGACAAGGTGTGAGCTGGAGACGGGTCTTAACAAGTGCCTTGGGATGAGCACAGACAGCCCTGCTTCGAGGGGAAATCCTGCGTTTTATGGGACTTGGGGGAGAGGAGCAGGGGAGCATGAAAATGGCTCGTGTGGTTTGCACCAGGTGGGTGCCTAAAGCTGAGCACAGCCTCAGCAGGCTGGTGTGTGGCTGTGGCCAGCAAATGATCACTTTATAATAACGTGGGCATTTGTCACTTGGCCTCCTGTGATGGAAGACTTCAAGTCATCTATTTTTTCCTGAAGAAATGGGTACCTGTTTAGATGGGAGGTTACTGGCTAGCAGGACGAGGGCTGAATCTTTCCCCCCAGGATGTTCCCCCTTGTCTATACCCTCTCCCTGGAAAAAAAACCCACCTAAACAGCAGTTGTTTTGTACAACCTTGTCTTATATAAGGCTTATCTGTGATTCAGACAGAGCACTGGGACAGGCTGGCCAGAGAGGCTGTGGGGTCTCCTTCTCTGGAGGCATTCAAACCCTCCTGGATGCGATCCTGTGCCACCTGCTCAAGGTGAACCTCCTACGGGTTCCTTCCAACCCCTGCCATCCTGTGATTCTGTAATAAGCAACTGAAATAGCAGGACACCGAGGTTCTCATGGTGCCAGAGGGTTATGGTGTGGGACCTATTCCTGTGTGCTGTGGGATGCCCTGCAAGGTCAGCTTGCAATTTCTACTTCAATTAACGGTTAGCAACTTAGTAACTCATGTCTAATAATTCTTTAAAAGTGGCAAAATAACAAAGCTGCAGCATTGTTTGTAATTCAGCTCATGCTGATTTGCTGGGAGCATATGGGTGAATATATGATCCATATTTATTTCCTTTTGGTACAGAACATCTCCCTTGTGTGTCTGATTTTCTCATAGGTGTGCCTGCTGAATGGCCTCCTCCTTCCCAAAGTAGTAGCTTGGGAAGTGTCTGACAAATTTTGATTATTTCAGGTAATTGGCCCACAATTTCCTTGTTTTGCCTAGGGTCTGCCTAACCCTGTGTAAGGTGTGCGTGGTTTCTGGAGACACTGTTTGTCCTTGCTCCCACCATCTTTGACGGGAACAGCTCATGGGCTGGAGACACCAAGTGCTCAGTGGGATATGGGATACTTGACACTGAGTTTTCATCTCAGGCCCTGGGGAGGATGGCAGCAGGTAGAGGAGAATGGTAAAATAAGTCACTGAAGGGTGAGATATTGGCTTAATACATGTATTTTCCACCCCCAAATTGTTTGCCCTGAGAACATGAGCTGCCTGAGGCTGGTTGGCTTGTAAGCCTCTTAGAGTGGCTGAGCCCCTGTTCATGGCTGGAGCATACAGGTAACAAGAAAGTATCATGTCTTCACGCCTTTGCTTCAGTGTTGTGTTTCAGGTACACCTAGTCCTACATAAGCTTGTATTGACTAGTTTTACAAAGGCATTTTTCTTTTCATCAATCCACTTTCTGTTGCTGTTTTTCGCTTTAAAGCTGCAGCTAGTAACATTTCATTCAGCATGTAAAGACATAGAAGATTACTAAGGAAAAATAAACTTGGGAAGTCCACAGAGCAAGGTTTAGCATAACCAATTAATCGTGGATTTTGGGGTTTTTTGGTTTCTAGCACTAAGTCACACTGCCGTTACGACTGTTCATATGTTGGACTTTGGATTGCAACATTAAGACCTATTAAGTTCTTAGAAAAACGAACAAGCAAAAAATGAGATACAGTAGTCAAATTAATGAAAAGCTTTCAGTTTGCATTTAATGTATAGTTACCCAAACGAAGGATTTGGGATCTGAAGGTGATTTTGCAGGCCTGTTCAAAGTGAATTTATCAAATAGCATAAAAAAATTAAAGTAGAGATAAGTTTTTGGACAAACAGGTGTTGACATGTTGTGCTCAGAAAGCACTGTAGAGAGCGGGGAGGGAAAGGATGGAGTGGAGACAGCTGACCATTGGCCTGGAAGAAGTCCTAAGCTGTGTTAGAGTCAGTGCAGTTATAAGGCAGATACATGAAGATGCTCCAGTGCTGACAGGGGCTGGTGAGGAAGGAGTGGGCAGGGTGGCTGGTGTTGGTGACCCAGAGGCACATTCTTTGAGTGGTGAAGGGGTGATGATGTTTGCAGAGGCTGGGCTTTAAAGACAGACAGGAATTAAGGACAGGGTTTTAAAGAAGAAAGACAGAGTATTGAGTGAACTCCCCCAACAACCCAGAAAGAAAAACTCTTGTGTGTAAATTTATTGAGAGGTTGATATTTACACATTCTGCAGTTGATGCCCATTCCTTAGCAAACACTGCCTGCTGTTTTACAGTTAATAACAATGTCCCTCTGTCGATGCCCATTCTTAGTGATCCACAAAAGAGCAGGCATAGTGAAGTGACAGTGTTGCTGATTTGATGGAGTTAACCATGGTGGTGAAGATAAAGATGCAAATGAAAATACAGAGGATTTCAAGATGACATTAGGTTGCTGTGCAACCATATTGCAAATGGCAAATGAAATTCAGTGTGGATAAATGCAAAGTGATGTCCACAGGAAAAATATTCTGACTCTTCATTTAGATTGAGTTGCTTGTTAACACTCAGGCATGAGAACTGGGGGTTATATATTGTGTGGAGAAGTCAACTGTATATTCACTAGCTGTCAAAAAGCAAATAAAACATTAGGGATGTTTATGGCAGTAGAAGAGAAAAACATCTCTTACAGTACATGTCTGTGGTGTGCCTTCGTCTTGAACAGTGGGATCAATTCTGACATCTTCCTCCTAACTCTCCCTTACTCATTTACACCTCCAAAGAGGATGGAATAGTACTTGCAAAGTGGAGAGATCTTCAGTCTATTGAACAGCTTTTGTGTGAGGAATGATTAAGTAGATGAAGGGAGATATGTAAAGCTCACATGGTTTCAGAGCACACTTGAAGAAACTAATGCAGGAGTATTTGGTGGGACTTGTGAGGTGCACGTACAGCTTCTGGGGCTTCCTTCAGAGTTGCGTGATTTTCAGGTCTGGGACTTACCACGTATCCTGTTCTGCTTTTCCCACGCCTTCTGCTCTTGGCTGCTGCTGGAGGCAAGACATTGGGCTGAACTTCTGGCTTGACTTCCAGGTTTTTGCTTTGCTTAATTTTTCATTAGTGTTATGAAAAAAAATATTATTGTTCATCTTAGTGTCAGGTAATTATAAGAACTTTGGTATCTAAAGTCCTATCTAATTATTTAAACCATTTCCATCATGATTTCAGGATCTCAGAGAGGTATTTTTAAACGTATGCTAAGCTTAAGAGAGTTAAGCTGTCTTTGGTTGTTGGTACTTTAGGTTCCTCAGTGCTGAATTTATCTACTTGCATGGTTTGTGCCTTGTGAACTCGGTAGTGTTTAAGGGACTCCAGAAATAATGAGAAGAAATTACAGAGCAGTTTGACCCCTCGAAGAACTTGAAGAAAGCCTCTGCTGTTGTCTCAGGTGATGAACCACCAGCTCTTGATGTTGTCCTACCTGTTGAACCAGTTTTGTGCCTTTCTGTGTTGGGCAAGCCCTCCCTCAGCAGCCTTGCAGTTGAGGACGAGTGCTTTTGGAGTACGGGAAAGATGGATGGAAAGTTTTTCCCCTGTTTGGCTGGGGAGTGGCTGGCTTGACTGTTTGCTGCTTTGGTGTAGGATCTGTATTGGAGAAAATACATAAATGAAAGAAATCTTTTGGGCCCTACGTGGTGTTATTTTTACATGTTTCTGGTGCGTGGAAAAGTTGTTTTGGTTTGGTTTTTTTTCTTTTTCTGAAAAGTACTTGCAGGTATTTCAGGAGCATTTATTTGATTTCACTGTCAGACTTAAAAAAAAATAAAATTAAAACCACACTTTTTTCCAGTTTGGGAACATCTGGTCAAAGGCCAGTAAAGCTACAAGGAGTGAAGTTGTCTCAGTGCAGGTGTGAAGGTGCTCATAGCAGCAGCTTGGAGAAGGTGGTGAACTAAAATGACTCATGGTCGGCTTTAATATTTTGATGTAACTTTCAACCCTGATACTGGGTAAAGTCTGGGGGAAAAAATCCAGAACAAAACAAAAACCCAAACGAAACAGAAAGCTGAAGTTAAACCTGGAACTGTGAATGCCCTGAAGGCTGTTAAGTAATTATTAGGCAGATTTTAGTGATAATAATCACCCTGTCCTAGGTATGCAGCTCGAATTTGTCACTCGGGCAGAACAATGCTGTAGCCATCAGCATAGCAATGTTGTAATTATTGTGCTCGGTGGCTGATTAGGAGCTATGCAAATGGCACTGCAATCAGTACCCGTGTTCGTGCTTTGTTACAGGAGAGGGACAAGGTGTAACTGAGTTATCTCTGGTGGCACAGCCCCTGGCTCTCAGGAGCACACCCAGGATCCCTTGGCTTCCTGGGGTGGGTGGGAAAGGGGCTGGCCGTGGGAAGTGCCACCCATGCACCGTGGCTTGTACAGGGTGAAAAGGTGCCTGGCAGAAGATATTTCTGGAGATATTTCACCTGTTCTTCTGGATTTTTGTGCTTGGCAGCTGCTGTGCCTGTCCCCAGGGATGCCTCGCTGTTCCCTGCATCCTTCCGGTGCTGCAAGGCAGCAGCCATCCAAAAAGCCTTTTCCCACCCTCGTGTGCTCAGTTTTTAATGAGTTTAAAAGCCACATCATAAAAATTCCAATCATGTCAACAACAACAAGAACAAAAAAAGAAGTTGAAAGCTCCACAGTCGTAAATTGATGACACGGGGACTGAGTTTGGGTCCATATGCAAAGCGCCTCTGTAATTTATGCTCATATACCTTGTCAGCCTCATCAGGAGCCCTTGCCAGGCCTAAGTGATACATGTGATGGCAGGGATAAAGCTATTATATATACAATTTATATACAGCCTCTCCATTGACTCTTTTATTGTATACACAATATAGCTGTTCATTGCTGATACTAATGTAGTCTGCAGATTACAGATTGTATTCTCAAATATGCAAGTCTGGTTTTTTTCCTTAAAATGAAGAGTAATAAGAGGAGGATTTTTATCTTCTATTTTCAAAGGTGTTATGTAAAGTGTCTGTCATGGGTTCTTCACTTTTAAATGCAAATAATTATATATGGCAGGGAGTATGATGAGCATTCAAAGTTGATGTTAAAATGAAAATGCATAAAATCTTCCTGAAAAACTGATCAAGCAGGTCATTAGTCAAGGTTATAATGACTAGTAGAACATTTTAAGATGTTTTAAATCTCATTTAAGATGTTTAAAAAGGTAGTCGACAGTTTTTGAAATGACAACTGCTCCTGCAGCATCCTACAAGTTGCTAAGAGTTTGGAATTCACATTTCCTAATTTTTAAGAGGTCTGGGTTTTTTTCTCCTCTCTCTTACAGCTGTACAAGCAATCTTCAAACCAAGTAACATCGGACAAACTGAGCTTTAATCTCTTTTGCCTTGCCTTTATGGTAGGCTGGGGACATCCATGCTGCTAGGCTCAGTGTTTGGCAGCCCACTAAGCCGTGGTGCTATGAGCTCCAAACTGGAAAGGAGAAACCACAAAACAAGCCATATGCCAAAAGGTGTGAAGCTCCCACACTGTGACATTACAGAGATGATGTAGGGACTGGTTTGGCCTCGTCTGATCTCTTACTTTTAACTGTAAACGTTCCTCATTGAATTAGAAAAGGGAAATAGAGGGGGACAGAAGAGTGGTTCCTAATTAAAAGAAGATTTAAGTTTGAGTCAGAGGAGTGCTTTGTCCTATGCGTTTCTTGAACTGCCTCTTGCTGCTGTTTGCCAAGTTTGTAGGTGTTCGTTTTGCAGCCATGGGAGCTCTTGGGCCATCCAAGGTGTCCTCAGGCTCTGCGGGCCCCTGCATCTCCTGGCTGCGGAGTCCCCTCCTTTGGGGTGCTGTGAGCTGGGGGTGTGTCGGGAGCTGCTGCCCTGGCTCTGCCACTTGGCTCTGGGGTTTGGAGGCTGTCCTGCTGCACAGGAAAACTGCATGCAGGGACCTGCCGATCCTCCCCTCTTCCCAAGGACAGGCAAGAGGCAGCATCCCACTGACTGTGCCATGCTCCCAATTAACCTAATGGGCTCCTTGTACAGACAAGACTGGCTTTTTTTTTTCTTTGCCTTCTTTCTTTTTTTTAATTAGCTGGTTAAGGGAAGTCTTGGGATTCATCTCGGTTAACCAAAACGCATTAGGACCGTGGCGTTCTTGTTTAAGCAGGTTGTAAGGAGCCTTTTCTCATCCTCATGAAAGGGAAAAGCTGAGCATCGCAGCCTCCCTGCAGCAGGGCACAGGGGCTCCTGTATCACAGAATCATACAATCATCAAGGTTGGGAGAGACCTTCAAGATCACCCAGTCCAACCCCTACCTACATCCCCACTCACCCACATCACCCAGCCCCACATCCAGACACCGCTTGAACACCTCCAGGGACGGTGACCCCACCACCTCCCTGGGCAGCCCATTCCAATACCCAATCACCCTGACAGTGAAGGAATTTTCCCTGAGGTCCAATCTGAATCTCCCCTGCTGCAAATTAAAGCCGTTTCCTCTCATCCTTTCCCTGTGGGCACAGCAGAAGAGACTGACCCCCCCCTCACCCCAACCTCCTCTCAGGGAGTTGTGGAGAGCGATGAGGTCCCCCCTGAGCTTCCTCTTCTCCAGACTGAACACCCCCAGCTCCCTCAGTCGTTCCCCATAAGACGTTTTCCAGTCCCTTCACCAGCTTTGTTGCCCTTCTCTGGACATGCTCCAGCCCCTTGATGTCTTTTTTGAAGTGAGGGGCCCAGAACTGACCCCAGCACTCGAGGTGCAGCCTCACCAGTGCCAGGTACAGAGCGAGACATCCCATCCTGTCTGTTCAGATGTGGTCTCCTGATGCTTTCAGAAACGCTCTCCATCCTGTGAGCTGCAAAGCCTGGTGGGCTTCACTGGTCAGGAGATGGAGACTTCCACACCAGGGTCTCAGCCTCTTCTCACCTTGCTCTCTGAATTCAAGTAGCGATACTGAAGAGTATTTTGTCACTGCACTTCTCTTCTCTGCTAGTGATCCAGATGGTCAATGCAAGAACAAATAATTCAGGTGATACCTTTCTTTGTGTCCATTGGAAAACATGCAAAGTGATTTTTAAAAATACTTTTTAAATGTCTTATGATGCAGTAAGGTAAGAGAGAGTGCTTTTTTTTTTTTTCAGAAAGCAGAGAAAAACTGTTGCCATCTGAAGCTGTTTTCCTGGAGGTATTTTTAGGATGACTCAGGCGTAAGGCCTGAGAGTTGTTCTTGCCATTAACAGAAGGGAAAAAAAATGCTGACATTTTCCTTCCAGCTGTTTTGGTTAAATATTTGAATATAAAAACCTAGCCTTTCAGGCAGAACATTGATTTTCATTTTTTACAGTTGTGCTAAAGTTGCCTGGTCTTAGCATCCATTATGATGTAAATCTGCTGATTTTCCCTTTATCTGTAGAGGAACAGGGTATGTGAGATTAAAAAACCAAAAACACAACCCTTTTTTTTGTTTCAGAGAAGTTTCGAGTCTTCATCGAGAAGCAAAAAAAAAAATAAAGATTTCTTTAGAGACACCTGCAAATACGTACAATGAAAAATATTTGTGTTTGGGCGTTTTGCTTAAGCCTAATGAACATTTCCCACCCACCATCCCAGTGTCAGCTTTTCTGGTGCTTTAAAAGTAGTCCTCCTCCATGGCTGCTGCTCCATCCCTGTGTGTGTTGTCACTGTACGGGTCAACTTGTTCAGCAAGACAAAGTCATCTCATGACATCGGCGTGGGGACTCTCTTTCATGACCAACAAAGAGATGAAAAAAACTAAAATAAAAGCCACAAACAGGCCCATAAATAGATTCATTTTGCTTCAGCTTAAATTGCTGTCAGAAGTTACTGGTTTCATGTTTTGCAAATCTCACGCTTTTCAGTATTTCTGCTTTCCTTGCTGAAATTCCTGAACTTACTCTTTTTTTCCTTAATGGACCATATAAATAAGGCCTTCAGAGTTTTTCTTGAGAACTCCTAATGCATTTCTAATACAGATAAACATGTTCAAGTTTGTATATGTTGATATGCTCATGTATTTTTTTGAAGCTATATTTTTATAAGCTGTATTTTATTTGTGGTGTAACTAAAATCTGTGAGGTTTTATCTCTCAGTGAAGAACAGAAATAGAGAATGCAAAGCTGGTGTAAAATCTGGTTTATTTTTTCATTAGAAAACCCAGCACAGCACCACCATGTCTAACTCAGGCGGTTGGTATCCATTTAATGACCTATCACAGCAGGAGGTGTGTAAAACAAGAAGCATGTTTTACTGCATGCCAGTCTCCTTCCTCGCGTTCCTAAAAAGCACAGTTACATTATACATTTAAAACCCCAAGGAATTTGATGATATTCCACACAGCAGATACCTGCTGGGAGAGCTGTGTTGGTCAATAACGTGAAAAGGTTTAGTACTGGAGTAAAAAAAGCCATTGCACCCATGTTTCATTTTATTTTACACACATGCACATATACATACATATATATGTATATATGTAAAACTATATATATATATATAAAAAACTATTATATTATGTTACCTGTCTGGCTATGCACCTGCCTGGGCTGACCAAGAGCTGGCTCTGTGGCTTGTTACACCGCTATCATATGGAATCTCCTCTTTATACAGAGGCACGTATGATGATTTCATCTTTTATTGCTGCTCCACTTTTTCCCCTCTATTAAGCAGTTAGTGGGAAGTGTCCCAGCTTAAATGAGAGTGTGTTTGTCACCATCATAATTTGCTTCTAGTTGTGTGCTACTGCAGGAGGCTGTTTGCTGAAGGCTGGAGACATTAGGATGGGTCTTACAGTAAAGTAGCCAAGATATGTGCTGTTCTGTCATTTTATAGGAAATGATGAGAGTGCCGTGCCAGCTGTGTCTGAAATAATACTAAATCAAGAGAGTATTGGATCGAATAATACTCTTTGCAATTAATAATGGACTTTACAGTTTTCAGTTCCTCCTGGGTTTTGCAGATGATTTTTGTGTAATGTATTTTTGCTTATAAAGAGTTTTCAAAGGTGTGTACTGTTAGAGAATCTATGCTGTAATTATGAAAGAATACGGTACATTATCTGAAATAATTTCACAGAATCACAGAATGGTTTGGGTTGGAAGGGACCTTAAAGCTCATCCAGTTCCAACCCCCCTGCATGGGCAGGGACACCTCCCACCAGCCCAGGGTGCTCCAAGCCCCATCCAACCTGGCCTTGAACACTGCCAGGGAGGGGGCAGCCACAGCTTCTCTGGGCAACCTGTGCCAGTGTCTCACCACCCTCACAGGAAAGAATTTCTTCCTAATATCCAATCTAAATCTCCCCTTTTTCAGTTTGAAACCCTTTGCCTTCATCCTACCACTCCACGCCCTTGTAAAAAGTCCCTCTCCAGCTTTCCTGTAGCCCCTTCAGGTACTGGAAGGCTTAAAATGTTTCACATACAGCTAATATAATGAGGCACAAGAGAAGGAAATGGCTGGATAATACAGATTTGATGTTAGTGAGCTATTATTGGTGTACATATGTGAGAGTTGTCAGAGGGACCAGGGAGGCTGTGGTTTGGTGTCACTGGGGTGACTGGTTCAAAGCCTGCTCATATGCTGTGCACCAAGCATATGTTTGTCTAGTTATTATTTCTGTTATCTGTATTTCTTTCTTTGGGATTACAGCCTGACAAAGAAGTGATTGGGAATTTCTGATAGGATCTCTAATTTTATTTTTTGTATTTATTTATTTATTTTCAAATAAGGGAGAAAGAATTCAGCTAAGGAGCTCAAAGTATTTAATCTTTCTGGCAATCTAATGTAGCATGCTTCCAAAATAAGCAATTTTTCTCTATAAAATAGGATGATGGTGAATTTAAATGCATGCATTTATTGTAGCATTTATGTGAAATAAGCAGATAATTCTTTTAATAATGAAGCTGCAGCTGTCTGTGTACTTAAGTATAACTTTGGGTGACAAGTCTTTTACATCCTCTCAAGAGAGAAACACTGTATCTGGTGCATTTAGATATATCTAAACATAGGGGAAATGAGTTTGATAGCCAGTCTGTGGTTTGATTGCTGCTTGCTTCTTGTAAATGTTACAGCTCTGTTTATAGGGTTGATTTGTTGATGCTTGGTTTTTTCCTGTGTGTTCATGTGTTCCATCAGCTGTCATGCAGCTTTTGCAAGTTGTTTTTTCCATCACCTCTCTGCAAAGCAATGATCTGTGGGAAAGCATTGGTGTCACACGTATGTAAAAGATGCTTTAAGTTTCCTCTTACTTTTGTTAGAAGTTGTTATTTACAGCCTTTTCTATACAAAAACTTATAGATACATGAAGTATTTCAGCTGTATCTGAAATCCAGGAAGATGTTAAATATCTTCATTGTTTAAAGCAAGCCTGCGTAAGTGGTTGATAAAGAGCTAGTGAAGGATTGTTCTCTTTTTTGAGTTGTTTGTATTTATCTTCAGCAGCCAGTAAGTCAGTACAAAAGAAACTGTGACTAAAACTTCCCTTCAAATATCTGTGTATGTCTCGTTAACCTCAGAGGAAGAAGGATGAGGTTTGGCTTTTAAAACTGCAGTGGTGGTCTTTCTCATTAGCAGCTTCATTCGCTTTGGCTTGGGCAATCCACCCAGTGAGCATCCTTGTGAGAGGCTTTGGTGCATTCCCTGGTGCCATGTACAGGAGATTAATTATTGAGCTTTAGTGAGGTAGGGAGCCTGGTACTAGTTTTGAAAGGCAGAAATGCAGAACTGGAGTGAGCTGAACAAAACTCAGTCTTAAAACCTGTGAGAAGGGCTTGATTCAATTCTAATTTTTTAGTTCTACTGAGAAAATAATTGGAAAACAATTTCAGACCTCAACTGTGAACAAATGTGTTCAGTGTGCTTGAGTGGTTCAGCTCATAAATATTAAAGTCACTTAAAACTACTGATTTAAAAGTCCGGTGAAGAAAGGACCATTTTCTAGAATCCTTGTGTTTTATTGAAACAGTGGGTTTCGTGAAGAAAGAAGTGAGGATTCAGCAGAGTTGTCCTCCTTTCTCAATGTATGGCAGCCATGGAGTCTGGTATTTCTTGGGTTGTACAAGGAAAGTCAAAGAGGTTTAGAATTAATCCAGTTATAGAATCGTAGAATGTTTTGGATTGGAAAGGACCTTTAAATTCTTTCTGTTTAATTTTATAAAAACCACCCCCACCACCACAAAAAAAGAAAAAAGCTTTCACAATTTTGGAAAATTATCAGTTACATCTGAAAGGTACGTTCCAAGCTCAGATCTTTGTTGGTCTGGGTATAGTTCCATGTGAAGCTTAGCCTCTTCCAGTGCTGCTGCTTCTTACCAACACAACCTATTATCCTGAAGCCACTCAGAGGACTGTTTGCTACCAAGAAGAAACCAGTCTTAAGTTTTCATTCATTCCAGTTGCCCCTTTTCTTGCTTCTTGCTCTGCACATGCAAATGCACGTGCGTGCAGGAGGAGGTCCCCCCTTCCCATGGGATCTTCTGTGCAACAGCAGCAGAAGCACTGTTCTCTTCCCAGCACCGATGTGTTTGAGAGGCAGCAGGTGATCTGCTACGGTCAGGGGAAGTGTAAAGACTTGAGGCTTCTTCTTGCTCCTGCTGCGTGCATGTGAATTTTGAGTAGTTTCCACAGGAATAAGCATGGAGCTACTGCTCACTTCCCGTTAGTCCCATGTGACAGCACTGGCTCCATCGCTCCACGCAGCAAATCCTGTTTGCTCTTTATATCACCGTGTTTAATGCCGTATAATGTTTAATGTCTTGTTCTAACAGCACTTTTCAAAAACGTATTAAAATGCTCTGTAATGCAACATAATACCTATTCTGAAGAGTCCCCTGACTGCATAAATTATTATAGATGGTATGAAGCTACATCAGGATTAGCTGTTGACAGCAGATCCAATGCCAGTGCTTTTCTTTCTGCGCTTCCGAGCAATTTAACATGTCAATAGCCTTGCTGGTAAAACATGATAAAATTTTATGTGGCAGTATTACTCATAATGTACTGCATATTTACGGGTGAATGGTATCGCTCCTAAGTATAAACAGATAGCTCAAGACAGATTTCAGTAAATGACTTTGTAAAATCTCGCTTTTTTTTATGTACATATTTTAATAATGACTTCTCTTTCTTGCAGACAAAATAGAAGAAGCACAAAAACAACTTAATGGAACAGAAGACCAACAGAGAGGTAATAAGCAAACCCAAAAAGTGAAATAGAAAAAAACTGCATTGCAATTCTCGGCTGATCCAAAGCTTTCCTGCATCAGTGGGAGGACTCCACTGGGCTGGGCAGTGGACAAGGCCCTGGGCATGTTTGTCTGCCGATCAGGGGCTGTGATGTGTGACACCCCGAGTTGGCTGAGACACAAAGGCTTTGTTTTAACCACTTGAGTAGCTCCCTTGACCTTGCTGAGACTGCTGAAGGTGTAGCCTTAGGGTTGTGCACAAGTTCCTGACTGCAGCCTGCTCTAACCATGTGGTTCATTCCATGATTTACCTAACACTGATAGCCAGAGTTGGTTTATGGCAAGCAGTATGTGAGGATTCCTAGCGGATGCTGAAGGGGGATTGATCATCACAGGTTATTTTAAGGAACAGACAACCTGTGACAGATTAAATCTGTGTGTTAGAGCTTGGAAAGCTGATGGGTAGTTGTTGCATTTCAAGGCTGGCCAACTGCAGTGGTACCTGTTAGGTGGTGTGACAAAGCTCACCTGCACACCTGCAGATGAGCCCAGAGAGACATTGATGGGGGAAGCCCAAACAATACCTTGGCAGGCTGCTCCCAGGCCCATCACAGGAGAGCCATGAGAGGTCCATCTCCGCAAGTCCAGAGGAGCACAGGGACAGGCAGGAACCCAAATTAAGCCAGAAGAAGGGAGACCTTATCCGATCCCCTGCCAAGGCTGTCCCAGCAGAACACCAGTGTCCTGGTGTGAAACCCATTGCCATGAGCCATGGGGAGCAGGTCTCCAGGTCACTTTTTGGACTAAGGGTATTGCTAGCTGAGGCTGTGGGACATGTTGGGGGATGCAGGGGAAAAGCTTTTGGGAATTGCACAGGACTTGCTATGGATTTCTAGGAGAAGAGCCAAAGGTGGAAAATGGAGAGGTTTAGGTGATGTGGGAAGGAACAAATGTGGGAAGTAGAGGAAGAACAGAATAAAAAGGTCTGTTTGCCAGGACACTTGTTTGGCCATGACCTGCTCCTGACCAGCACAGCCTGTCCTGTCTCCTCATTAAACTTCAACTGTTTTCCAGTGAGGGGCTCTTTACTCTGTGTGTGTGTGGGGAGGGTTGGTCTGTGGTGCAGCAACTGGAGCAAGTGTGGGTGTGATTGCTAACGAAGATCATGCCAGATGAACCAGTGAGGAGGTGAAGTGGACTGGGGGCCAAGATGGGTTTGGAGGTCTCTGAGGGCCACCTCTGGGTCTGAGAGTGGCTGCTGGTCTGTAAGAGCACAGTGAGATGGCTGTAGGGACCAGGGGAGTCCTGGGCAGCTCTGGCTCTGTGTGTGTGATGGGCTGTACCAGCAGCTGGAATGGGGCTGCAGCCTCGAGGGCTTGTGTGCCCAGGTGGCAGCAACTGGCGAGACTGGAATCCAGGAGCAGCTACTGGGCAAACCAAGTATCTCAACCCAGCTGCTGGGAGGGCTCCACCTTGGACGTGTATTCCCATGAACGGGCCTTGGTCCTGCTCAGCAGGATGAGGCTGTTAGCACTGGTGCAAGTGCTCTGTGTGTCTGCCTGGGATCTGTACGTCCAGCCATATATTTGTATACATACACCACATGTATGTGGTGTAGATGTGTGCTCTGTGTGTGTCTGCCTGTTGGAAAAACATCTTCAGCCTCACTGCTGGTTGGACCTGGGGGCATGGAGTGGCAGCAGCCTCACGTCTCTCGGGTTGCTGGATTTGGCATGAGGTATTTTCTTCTAATAGCACTGTGTGTCAGTGCTTTGTCTTGTTCTGTCTGGGTAGGCGTTCATCTCTCGTGGTGGTGAAGTGTCCTTCTGGCCTGTGACATGTCTGTGAACAGCACTGTAAATTGTTGATGCTCTGTCCTGGAATCGAAGTTTATTATCTTGTGAAACAATGAAAAGCCAAACCTTTCTGAAGATTAGAGAACACCAGAAATACCCGAGCGGATCTCAGCAGGGCCCATCTGGCCCAGCATTCAGCCTCCAGCAGAGGAAATAGCATGTACTGTTCAAGGACAGCACATAAGCCCTGGTACTTTCTGCCATCCATTCCCCTCATGCTGTCGCAGGCACTGGATTAGAGATGCCTGCCTCATCCCTTCAGTACCTAGACATCCATGGACCTGTTACCCATGAATCGTTTGAGTGAATGTTGTCTGCATCCAGCACAGCCTGGCAGCAAACTGCAGAAATTCACTACCAATCACATACAAAAGTACATGGTTTTATCTGTTTTCTCAATTTCTGACTGGTTTCAACAAGTGTCCCCTGGTTCAAGCATTGTGTGTTTTGTTAAACAGCAGTTCTACGGTCACTTCATCTGCTGCCTTTGTGATTTTAGAAGCCTTGTCCATGTCCCACGCAGCTTTCTTTCCTCCAAACTCATGACTGGTTTAGTTTTTCAAGGGAAGGTTTGATGCACCAGGACTGGGAGGTTGCTCTGTGTATTTGTGAAGAAGGAAAAGGAAAAAAAAAAAGGTGGCTAGATGGTAATAGCAAAATTTTCAATACAGAGACTTTTCAACAAACTAGAATTTCTGCTAAATATTTTTAATGTGTTTTTGTTTAGTGAATCATAGATAAGTGGTACTGTCATCCAAACATAAAAAACTTGGTAGGTGAAGTACTGCAGTCTGCTCTTGTTGCTGTTGGTCTTACAGAAGTAATGCTGCTCTGGATTATTTTTTTGTGAAGGACATGTTGAGTCTAAAGTCAAGCTAACCTCTGCTTTCAGGAGTTTGTTCTCACACGTGGCCCACTAACAGCTTTGCACAAACGTCCAAGAGAGAACTTCTCTAGCATAAACTTAAGGATGGCCTCTGAAAAGGATGGTGTTGCAAAGATTTACGGGATGGTGGCACTTGACTTTCAGCATCTCAGAAGTCAGAGAGATCAGTGCTTAATTTTTGACTCCTAATCTAAATTCATATGGCTGGCAATTGAAAAATAATTTTTTTACATAGAAAACTGTTACAGAAATAACTGAGATAATAAGGCTACTCTTTTCAAATGAAAAATGTTCTCTGCCTTTTCTTTTTTAGTTTCTTAAATGTCTGGATAGATAGATTCCTTGGTAATATGAAGTCAATGAGATGATGTATTTGAAGCTTTAGAGTCTGAAGGCCACTGAAAAAAAGAAAATATATGTTTTGAGCTAAACAAGTAAAGAAAAATGTGCACGTATTCACGTAAGTTATTTTAAATCACAATGCAGTGTGTACAGATTCACATGAAGTACGGTTATATATTTCTCCTCTTTGTTCATTTATTTTGTCTTTCAGTTCATCTAGATCACTTTAGATATGTTTATTTCCTATCTGAAATGAAGAGGGAATTGTAATTCTGTGGAATTTATCACGAGTTAACTGCTCCTCTGTCAGTAGTGTCAGTGGCATAGCGTATTTGCAGGGAAGAATTTTTCGTAGGTTTAATCATGCTGGGTTTCTGCTGACGAGCGTTGTGCACTGATCAATCATAACTTTATACATGTGTGGGATTGAAGTTAAACTTAATTGACTAGAGAACGATACATACTTAACACCTCATTTTGCTATTAGCTGTGGTAATCCAATTAAGTACAAATTGGAATAGATCTCTGTTAAGCACAGAGGAGGCAGTGAATGAACAAACAGTTTTCAAGTTTGCAGACTTTGATTATTTAGTATAAAGTTGCAACTGGGAAACCTGCTTTTTTATTTTTCGGAGTGGTTATCCACAACTACATTCAGATTATGGATATTCACATGGCTGGCCCTTTGAGACCAGAAACATGTTCCTTAGGGGGCACGCTCCCCTTCCTGCTCAATGAGTATGTAAGGTGGAAAATTCTCGTGTCATTTCATTTTCTCTCAACTGCCCAATTGCTGCTATGAATTTACAGGAGAAGTAGTGCTTCTCTTTAGCTTTGATGATACCTCCCAAGGCTGTTCTACACCCTGGGTGTACCCCTGCTTTGGGGTTGCATTTCATCTTTTGACATACATATAGGGTTTTGTTAGTGTGAAACAGAAGATCTTGCTCCCAGCGAGTGCTCCACGTGGTGTTCTTTAAAACCTGAAAGGGATGGTGAGCTTGAACTAGAGAAAATTTCTCCTTGAGAAGGCAGTGAAGGCTTTCTCTGATGTGAGACCCAGTGGGTATCATGTGCTGGAAGGCAGTCAGCCGAATCTGACTGCTTTGTCTTTGATCTGCCGCTGGCCATCCTCGTAAGAAAGTCATCCCAAGAAGGTCTCTCTGTCTTCTCCCTTCCAAACTGGTAAAGTCAAGTCCTCTCAGATCCTCATGATTACCACAGAGGCTTCTGATTTGGTCATCCTCAGAACCACTTCAGCCACTGAAGGCCAATATGAATCACTGTAAGCACTTGTTTTCTTCTTTATCTGTTGCAGCAGTTCTCTGCCTATCACAGCAATCTGGGTCCTAGGTACATCAGCATCACCAACACTGTCATTGCATTCTTTAGGACCAGTGGAACTAACTTGTTTATCTCCATACTTGGTACCTGCTGAAACTATTCAGGGAACTAAAGTTGGTGACAAACTCCAGCAACACCAGAAGTTGCCATAATGTGGATGGCAGGTCCCCCGAAGAACCATCTCGTGGCCTGATGTATACTCTGCATTGCTCACCAATCCTGGGGTCTCTCTGGATTCAACTATATCATTTCAGATAACTGCTTCTTGCCATGTCACAGCCCAAATGATCAATGATAAATGGCTAGATCACATGGAAGATGGATTTCCTCATTCTACTTCTCAGTTGTGGCGATTGCTGTGTCCTCAGAGAATAAGGTGGTCTGGGGTGGTCAGGAGCCATGCTTGTGTTCCTCAGCCTCATCACAGTTTAGATTTGCAGACTGTCACAATTGCTTGTCAGGTATGAACTCATCCATCTCAATAAGCTGCTGTTCTTGTTTGAATTTCTACTCAAGTTTTTGACTTTCCACAGTGTCATGGTTTAACTCCAGCTGGCAACTAAGCCCCACACTGCTGCTCACTCACTCCCCCGTAATATGATGGAGGAGAGAATTGGAAGGGTAAAAGTAAGAAACTTGGGTTGAGATAAAGACAGTTTATAGAATCATAGAATGGTTTGGGTTAGACGGGAACTCAAAGATCATCTAGTTCCAAGCCCCCAGCCATATGTCAGGCATGGTCACCTCCCACTAGACCAGGTTGCTCCAAACCCCATCCAACCTGGCCTTGCACACTTCCAGGGAGGGGGCAGCCACAGCTTCTCTGGGCAACCTGGGCCAGGCTCTCACCACCCTCACAGGAAAGAATTCCCTCCTAATACCCAATTCCCCCTTGTCCTATCACTCCATGCCCTTGTAAAAAGTCCCTTTCCAGCTTTCCTGTAGCATCTTCCGGTACTGGAAGATGCTCTAAGGTCAGTGCTTTATGTTGGTCCCCTCCAGTTTATCAATTCTGCTAGAGTAAGAACTCATTCTGGAGTACCCGCTTGAGCTGAAGGGATCAGGGCTGTCCTTAAACTGTGTTAAGGTCTATTCTGCAGGTATTTGAGTCTGCCATTTGCGTATGAACCAAGTTGCTATATTTTCTCACTCCATCATTCTCATGTTCCTTGAAGAGCATTTCCAGTTTATTTCCTGGAGATGCTGCATGTGGAATTTGAAGATCATGCTGTGTATTTTCCTGCATCCTCTGTTTCAGACCCTCAACATAGCTGTTCACTTCTTGATCTGTGAAGGTGGATTTCTAGGTCGCTCTCACCTCTTTAGAAAGTCCAAAACTGTCATGACAGATCTATCTTGATGATAGTGTTTCCTTCCAGAGGTACCGCAAGTTTCTCCCTAAGACAGTGTCTGCATTTCACCCAGATCAGTTCTCTTTCCAGAGTCTCGTGCTTAGATATTAGTAGCACCCTCCTCGTTTGCATTCTTAGATACAGAAACATTGTTGGCGCGTCCAAGAGTTCTGTCTGACATGGATTAGTGGTTGTTTAAATGGCAGCAGTCTCAATCGGTAATTGTTGAGAAATCACCAAGACAGAACCATTCAAATCCCTGTTTTTGACTCCAGCAAGGCCCAAACAACTTCTGGAGTGCTGTTGAAAAATACCTTGGTTTCCAGCCTCTGTCACGGGGATACTTAAAGCCTCCTGTCGGCACTTTCAGTGGGTGCTATTCTGTCCCTGAAGCCTTAGGGCTGACACAGCGTTTGGTGGAGCAGCTCTGTAGCCACTGTTTGCGTGCAGGACTGAGACTCTCCATTTTCTGGCTTATCACAGAATCCTAGGGGTTGGAAGGGACCTCGAAAGATCATCTAGTCCAACCCCCCTGCCAGAGCAGGGTCACCTAGAGTCCATCACACAGGAAATGTCTCCATATAACCGTGTGGAACCACTCATCGTGTGAATGTACCTTTGAGCTATTGTGGAAAGAAAGAGTAAAGAAAGGAGACATGACGTTCCAGCAGCAAATATTCTAAGATGCACAATCCACAAGCACATATGTTCCCCTCCCACACTTGCAGTTCCTTCAAGTAGTGTGTTGGCATGGAGGAGAGGCAACTGAAATTAAATGCCCTTTACCTTATTTGCCCATCTGCTGTTTTTTTGACTGGAATATTATTTCTCGAGTAAATTGAACGGCACTGAGATTTAGGTGGGGAAGTTTGTCGTTATAAATGGAAGGATGAGACTTTAGTTCGGAAACATAGGTTCTGCAGCAGATTCATGGCAGACATAATGTCTATTTTCGGAGTCCTTCCAAACCCTCTCTACCTTATCATCCTTCTTGTTAAATGAATGCACGTTATTGGAAAAATTATGAGGGAGTTATAAATACATTATTATATTGGCCTGCATCAAGAATAGTGTGGCCAGCAGGACCAGGGCAGTGATTGTGTCACTATGCTCAGCACTGGTGAGGCTGCACCTCTAGTGCTGGGTTCAGTTCTGGGCCCCTCACTTCAAAAAAGACATTGAGGTGCTGGAGCGTGTCCAGAGAAAGGCAACGAAGCTGAGGAAGAGTCTGTTTTATGAGGAACCACTGAGGGAGCTGGGGGTGTTCAGGGAGCTGGAGGAGGCTCAGGGGGGACCTCGTCACTCTCTACAACTGCCTGAAAGGAGGCTGGGGTGAGGGGGGGGTCGGTCTCTTCTGCCATGCCCATAGTGAAAAGACAAGAGGAAACAGCTTTAAATTGCAGCAGGGGAGATTCAGATTGGACATTAGGGAAAATTTCTTCACTGTCAGGGTGATTGGGTGTGGGAATGGGTTGCCCATGGAGGTGGTGGAGTCACTGTCTCTGGAGGTGTTCAAGAGGCGTCTGGATGTGACACTGGGTGATGTGGGTGAGTGGTGATGTAGGTAGGGGTTGGACTGGGTGATATTGAAGATCTCTTCCAACCCTGATGATTCTATGATAAATATACCAGCATTCCCGCTAGATAAACGAAATGTTGCATGTGTCTTACCTTAAAGATTGATGCATGCCCTTTTAATGTTGCCATGTCCCAGCTTACAGATGACTCTCATCAGCCCACTGTCTGGCCTCAAAGGAGCAGCCGGGTTCCTTCCCTCCTCTCCCCTCCCTGCAGGCACTCCCCATCCCACTTCCTGATGCTGCATCTCTCGTCTTCCAAAAAGCAGGTGGGAGCACTGCATGCTGGTGATGTACCCTGCTCCCTAGGTCATCACCTGTGGTCAATACTATACTCTTTTGAGCAAGGGAAATAGGAAATTGAATGAGAAGGAAAGAGATCAAACAAAGATCTGGAAAGGTGATACCAAACTAAGCATTTTGATTTACCAGCTTCAAGTGACCTCATCCTCCACAGATGTTTCCCTGAATTTTTCCTGTTGGTTTGCAGGCATGTGAGCTTTTTGGATTCTTTGCTGTTGTGGTACCCACGTACTATCGTTAGTCCAAAATATTTTCTTTCCATTTTGTATTTGTAGGAAACTGTGTCTTACTTTTTAAGCAAGACGTGTAACCCAGATCCAAAGTTGCATTTGATTCTTTTCATCTTTCTGTCCTTATCTTCAGCAACCATATGGGCTAGAAGTACAATCACTCTAAATGGGAGTATATAATCTTCAAAAGTTGCAAGTTACAGTAGTGTCCTGTTTACTACTTAATGCTGGTGAGAGGATTAGCTTGCCCTCCTATTTTTCTGTTGATATACATCAGGTCTACCTACATTTTACTTTCCAAATACTCAAGACTACAAGCTGGCAGTGATATTTCATACAATTCAGTTGTGCCTTTTCCTGATGTCTGGTTTCATAAACTGTTTGTATCTACATTAAAATATGTCAATACATGTGTCTGAGAGGTAATTTATTTAAATTGTTCTCTGTGTGTCAAACTGCAAGGCTTTAAATCAAGACAGAATTACCCTCCTAAAATATTTATGGCAGCTGAGGCAGCGGTGATTGGCTTAATGCAGGAACTATTCATGTCATGCAAGATCTCAGATTTTCACAAGGTCCCATCTAGTCTTAAAATCTCTGGTGTTTTCACATTGAGGGAACATTGCATGCTGCTAGTAACAGCAAAAGTGGCTTGAAAGGTCCCTTCTGTCTTCAGGCACATTCAGTGTGGGGTTTTGTGCCCACGAAGGGCAGTTAGAGAACTCTCCTGACTTCTAGGGAGCAGGAATAGTCTCTGGTATCATTTAACCTCATTTTTCACTACCTGCATCTTCAACAGGTAAGTACATTTTAATGTCCTCATTTTGCCAGTGGGAGCAAACTGTTAAAAATGGAGCTGTTTATATGTTTTTTGCACTGAGAAATAGCGTTAGAATATGGGCTTAACCCAGGGAGGTTTTCTGGCTCCTGTAAACCTCCTGGGTTGTGACTCAGTGTCTGTATCTGTTGCTTCTATTTTAATTTTCTTTGGTTAGTACATTTGGTTTAGACTACTAGCAGCTGAAATCTGCTCAGTAAATCCACTGCTGGTGCTAGACACAGCAAGAACTGGTATTGTTTTGACAGGCAGACAAACAGATTTACAGTTTCAAATTGAACATTTCATCCTTTGGAGCTATTATGAGAACGTGGTTAAAACATTAACGGGGTGTTAAAGCAGTAGTATTTTGACTTTTCCTGACAAGTATAGCAAATTTTCTGAGTGACAGTTCAGCGAAAGAGATTCCAACCCGCAAGTGTCATTTTCAGAGGGACATTATACAAATGAACGTTGTGAATTGTTGAAAAAGCATCTTCCTGACAGTAAATAGAAGGTGGCTATTTCGAATCACAGCACGCTGTTAAACCAGCGGCTACGTTTTCAGGTGCAGTAACATTCTGAGCTTGACCCTGCTTTAGTGAACAGAAGGATTTCCAGCGAGTTCCTAAAATCTGAGGCCAGAACAAATTTGGTTTTGTGGTGGGAGGATGCTGAGCTAACAAACTTAGCTAATTCAAGAGGCATACCTACGCATGTGTGGTAAATGCAATAGGTTGGTAATTTTAGCTGATGTGAGCTGGGAGCAAGCCAGCTGTGGAAATGCAGGATTTTTCATTTGTTAGCTTCCTGGTAGTCTGCCTTGCATATGAGTAGTGAGTGGTTTTTTCATGCTTTTCAGATACTCCTTTAGTTCAGGGAGTTGTTTGTTTCCTTTGGCTTCCTGCTGAAGGAAAAATATAATATATAAAGGGATGGTGAGTTAGATGCAGTGTACCACTCTCTGGTAGGTACCACACTCTGATGGAGCCTTTCATAGGAATCTCCTGAAAAGGTGCATGTGTGTATGTGTGAGACGGTGAAAATAGAGGCTGTGCTCATCTGTGAAAGAGGACAGGTGAGGCTGGGGAGAGGAAAGAGCTCTAAGCAGCTCAGAGCTCTCGGCACTGAGGACCTCCCATTGATGCTGAAGCAAACCTGCCCTGAGGAGATCATCCTTCCCAGCTCTAGCACGCCAGACCGAGCTTCTGCGGTTAGGACATTCCCAGTGTCTACATATCCATCAAATCGAATTCTCCCACTTTTGTCATGTTCACAGTGCCATTTAATCCTAAAAGAAGGACCAGCTCTGTAAGGCTTTTCCTACTGGCTTTGCCAGAGCTCCTGTTCCTTCCTCTGTTGTCAAACAGTACGGTTGTTAGGTCTGAGCTCTCTGCTGCTCTCCGTTCCTCTTCAGTTGCTACAGGCACTATGGAAATAGCTCCATTTGATCCCTGCTTTTCAAACAGAAGAATATATTAAAGAAAAGCGGAGAACATGACTGTGGAGCTTTTTCTCTTTGAACATCATCGTGTGCAAAGAGTTTAGTTACCATCTTGTTCCTTTCGTTTCTGTTTTTTTCCCCTCAGACTCATGTTTGGGGATTTTGTGTTCAGTATCTCATCTGACCAGATAGCAATTGCTCGTTGCTGATAACCCTTAAACTGGTTGCTGTTCCGTGAGCCATTCTGTAATTCTGTTTTAATGGCCTTTCTTCTTCTGTGAGTTAGGGGTAGCAGATAAGGGGTTATTATCCAAATCCTAACTTTGCAGTAACAATTGATAACCCTGAAGTTGCAAACAGGTAATTTAATCATGAAACTGTTCACAACATTGCCAGACCTTTTAGGCAGATTTCCATATATCCCATATACTTTCACCAACTGGTTATATTTAGACATCCTCATCCTTACATGGATAATTGGGTGGAAGTGGTTTCTGATGAGACTTTGACAGGGAGCTTGTTAATTTGCCTTTGGGGGAGGCACCCTGTCTTTTTTTCCTGTCTCTGGAGTGCCCAGTGAGGAAGAACTTCTCAGACTGGGATTGCTGGTGATGTTAACTATCGTAACATTGTCTCTCCACCTTCTCATAGTCAACATGCTTGATCTTAACACCACATAAGCGGTGGTTACTTTTCTTAGCTTAGTAGTAGGACATCTGTGTAGATTAGGAATATAGAGTTGTTAAATGGCTGTAATGCAGAGCCGGTGGAGCCACCGTCCCTGGAGGTGTTCAAGATGCATCTGGATGTGGTGCTGGGTGATAGGGGCTAGTGGTGATGTAGGCAGGCAGTTGGACTGGGTGATCTTGAAGGTCTCTTCCAACCTTGGTGATTCTATGAGCTACACAATATAGTACATATTTTTAATTTTTTTGAGCACATTTAAAAAACTGCCATACACCTTTGTGGAATGTTCCTATAGAGACATTTTGTGTAAGCAGTTAGGCATTAACCATAGGTTGTGTGGTCAGTGTTTGCCGTTCTTGTGCTGCCTTTCCTCTGCCTTTCAATGAAATGCTCAAGTCCTGTGAAACTTGACAGTTGTTCAGTCTGTGCTGGTTTCTTAGACACGTAGTGGTGGGAAATCTTGGTCAGTATCAAATGCCATGTTTCATTTGATGTTTGATGCTGGACAGGAATTTAACTCTTTTGGGGGAGAAAAAGAAACCATTTCACTTTGGTCAGAGATTTTTAAATGTGCTGAAATGTTGCATTTTATTCCAGTTCACATACAGATGTTGCCATTTCTCAGCTGAGGCTCTAGGATGAACCTCAATGGTCAAATATTTATTGTAATTTGATCTCATGGTGTGCCTCATTAAGCATGCTATTTTTATGGCTAAAAATCTGCTGGTTGTTACTTTCTTCACTCAAGCCAAGAAGCTAAAAGCTCAAAATGAGACCAAACTCCTACAAAGAACATCTTTCTTGGCCTGGGTAGCGTAGGGTAGGTACGTCCTTACAGCCCCTCGGAATTCTCACTGCCAAGGTTGTCTTGACGTGAGTAGCCATGACGTGAAAAGCTGCTGTCAGAAGGACAGCCCCAGGCTGCAACTTGTCATTTACTCTTTACCTGTCCCAAGGCCAGACGAGCTGGCTTGCTCTCACGGCTGCGATGAAGCTGTATCGCAGGGGAGCTTCCTGATGAGCCCAAGCTGCAGTGCCTCGGGGCGAAGGTGTCTCGCTTCCCTTATGCTTAATGTTATTGCACAATTCATAAAGCTTAATCCGCTCTGCCCTCGCCGGTGGGGCCACGGGATTTCACCTAGTGCATGAGGAACAGCCCAGATGCACCTTTCTCCATGGCTGTGCCTTTAAACCTATCGTTTGCTTTATTTCACTTACTAGGTTCTCAGAGAAGAAACTTTTATGTTTTGGATAAACAAGTGGATCATTTCTTTGTCTCTTTACCCTTGTTTAGGTCAGTCCAGGCAGCTGTTCCCCCCTTAGTGTATCTTTGCAACTCAAACAGTGGTGAGAGGTGCTGGGATGGGGGTTCTGAGTAGCCTCTTGCTCACTCCCACACCAGTTCTTGTCTCTCTCAGACTAGTTTGAAATCCAGGCAGGCCTATTCTTTCAGGAAAATGTTGCTCAAAGGCAAGAAATACTTCTTTTCTCCAGTGTTACCTTCAAAGTGACAATTCACTCCTGTTAATATAGAATCAGTGGAAACAGTAGGTTGTATAGTTTAAACTTCACCATTTGTACTAAACATTATTAAATGATGTTTTCCTGTTCTTAACTATTGCTTACTTTTGGTAGCTGTATGGGTATTTCTTGAAATGTATTTAGTTGAAAACCTATACATTGCATACAAATAGACTTGGATATAAAGCAGTGCCACATCTGTAGTGATGCTAAAGCATCAGGAGGAACAAACCAAACGTTCCTAGATTGCATTGGCTTCATTGAGGTGCCTGTTCGTTTTGTCATCAGTGAGATGAAGCGTGTGCAGAGTTTGCTAATATGATTTGTTTGATGGTGAAAGTTACAAATGGGAAAAGGAATTAAGCAACAAGGAAAATAGAAAAGCAGGATCCCTGGGGAATGCTATTCACCACATAGCCAGAGAGTGTAGTATTGGTAAGTATTCTGATCCAGATGCCTTACCACGATGAAGACCTACAGAAGCATGCAATCAGTGTATTGGGTATAAAAGTGAGCAAAAGTACTTTGCAGGCGTGTTTATTTTTCTTGGTGTTTTTAATAGACAACACTAAGCTCCGGGTTGATATGTGACCATCAAAGGTACTGTCAGCAAGATAGGTTCCCCAGTCCTCTCTTAAGGACCGTTTCACACCAGGTTTTTCATACTGGAATGACTATTTTATTAGCATAATTTCTCATTATTAACCAAAACAGCAATAGTCCCACTAACACAAGCTCCAGGAAAGGTGCAGCTGTGTTAATATGTGGTATCAACACTCATCTTAGCAGTGCCATTAACCCAAATGATAGCATACATTTTTGTAAAGTCACATTAAATTTTAATGCTCTCTAATACCACGTCCTGGTAAGCCCATAAAATCAGTGTGTCTCCAGTTAATATATTAAAGGCAATTGTAGAGAAAATGTATATTGATATATACACCAAGAAATCATACCCCCTACCTCTACCACTAAGTAAGTTTCCCAAATTTAAAAATTAGTATTTCATAACATCACAAGATAATTCAAGTGGGAAGGGACCTCAGTAAATTTCTAGTCAAACCTCCTGCACAAATCAGGGTCAGCTGTGGGGTTAGACCTGGGTCCTCAAGCCTATGTCCAGTATGGTCTTGGAAACCTCCAAGGAGAGAGTCTACACAGCCTCTGTGAGCAACATCTTCCACTGCTTGACTGTCCTTGTGGGGAACAAACCAGTCCATGCCTCTCCTGTTTCAACTTATTCCTATTGCCTCTTATACTCCCACCATGCTCCACTGTGAAGATCCTGACACCATCTTAATGATAACCTTGCCAGAAAACCACCTCTTCTCAAGGCTGAATGAGCCCTGGTCCCTCGGCCTCCCCTGACAGGACACGTGCTCCAGCCCTGATAGTTGTGGTGTCTCAACGCTGAGCTCACTCCAGGTTTTCGGTGTTCCTCCTGCACCGGGAGGCCCAAAACTGGACCCAGCATCTAAATGTGGTCTAAGAGTTGCTGAGTGGGGGAGGATAATCCCTTCCCTTGATCTCCTGGTTGTGATTTCATTCGTAGAGCCCAGGATGCTGTGGCCTCCCCTGCTGCCCAGCGTGCTGCTGGCTGGTGCCCACTGCACACCCAGGGCCATTCCATGGCGCTGCTGCTCCATTCAGCCCCCAGCTGGTCTTGCTGCCTCACTTCAATCCCCTCTTATTCTCTTCCTTTTTTTTAAGTACAAGCACGTAGCTCTGTTAGGAGAGAAAGAGAGTGGGTGTTGTAATAATACGTAGGCTTTGAGACAGGCAGTTCTGGAAGTTACTTAAACAAAACCATTGAGATCATTTTGTCAAGACACTGTCTAGTTCACCAGTGAATGCTTTGGGAGAAGAAATCAGATCACTTATACCCTTCCTTTATTTGCTGCATGAGTTACGCTGCCAGGTTGCTATCTACACCATCACACTTGTGCCTCTTTGCTCTCTTTCCTGTGCATAGAGCAGAGTGCACCAGAGAAATTATAGGTGAACAAAGTCACGTTTAGAAACATCAGTTTTTCTTGTCATGTTTTGAATGCAGAATTCATACTGAAGGGAAAGAAATAACAAGAGAGTCTTGATAGCAAAGCAGAACAAAGCCAACCAGGCAGAGCACGGAAGAGATGCTCCGCTGTCCCTGGGATGTGGAAACTGAGCACAATGGCATTGTTACCTCTTCTCTTGGGCTGGGTAACTTAATCCTTTTTGATGTAATAAGGCTTATGAAAAAGATACTTTTCAGACATCTGATTGAGGTGACAGCACTTCTCAACAACACCACTTCACCACCTGGGAAAAAGGGGAATTCCCGCTGAGCGCCGAGGGCTTTGTGATGGCAGCAGGAGGTGAGCGGGGCATGTGGGGTGGCAGGCAGAGAAGGAAAAGCAGATCAACCTCATTTCTTTTTTTTTTTTCACACAAGGATGTTTTCACGTTCCCTTTGTTCAGTGTCAGCTTGTTGATATGGGTGCACGGCCCTGGCGAGTTACCCACAAGTTTATCTCTCCGAGAGGCAGGGCAGCATTTAGCATTCTGGGACTGACGCTTTCTGCCAGCTTTGTTGTTGCCTCTGGAAATATTGGTGCAGTTGATCTTTGTGCAAGCATGCAGCTGAAGATTAGAGGACGTGGGGTGGAATAATGCCTTCAGCATAAACTGGGAATACAAAAAGCAGGCTTATATACAAAAGGAATAAAAAAAGCTAAAAATAAGTGAAACAAAGTTGTCGGGGATTCCTTTATCCCCAGGTAAGCTAGAAATTTGGTTATTAGCAAACATGAAGTGGGTGTTTCCGTTAATAATAAAGATTTTTAAATTATCAAGGAGTAAAGTAGAGCACAGGACTTAAACTGCTGTTAAGCTTTGTGGAGCCATTGTCGCGAAAGCTCATTTTACAGGATTATAGACAGGTACACTGAAACAAGCCTATGACTCTGCCTCTGGAGTCACAAAAGATGTAGAGTCAGAAATACAAGAAAGAAACTAGTTCACATGGTTTCTATAGACTGGAATTTTATTGGTATAGAAGCAGCGCAATTAGTCATTGTGAAGACTAAAGAAGTTTACTATTTATGTGTGTAATGCGATGCATAACCTGCCTTTGTTTATTCTTTTGTCTTTCCTTTTCAATTTCTCAAACAATTTTTATGTTTTGGCATGTGTTGAACAACAATTTTAAAAAGTAAAGCACTAAACAGATTATGGAAGATTCTGATCTTGTATTCTTAAGGCATCCATGTTTTTAATGATTTGATTGGTATATCAGAGGTAAGTGTTTACTTTCTTTCAGGCTTTCCTAAGCCACATTACACCTCTGAGCTGTGTTGGTTTCCAGTTCACTAGCGTGGTGCAGGTTGTGTGTGCTTGTTCCTCTGCACTACACAGTTGAAAGCCAGGAGCAGTGGTTATTTTATATTCAGAGGCACCAGGAAGAAGCACATAATTTGATCATTCAATGACTGCAGTATAAAACACCTTAGTCTTTTTGTGTACGTTCATCTGCTCCCCTGTTCACAATTCCTGGCACTCTTACCTTCTTAGCTATGTGTAATCTGCCCAGCTCTTCCCGTAGAGCTCCGGTACAAACACCAGCAGTGTGATCGGTGTGGAGGCGTGATTGTGACGGGATAAAAGCTGCAGTGTGTGCATAAAAGGAACCAAATTACTTACGCTCAGTTAACGGGGCCACGCTTCTGAGAGATCACCAAACCATGGCTAAAAGCACCCTTTTATATAATTACCTTGTTATTTTCTCTTTCATTTTTGTAAAATTATTTTTGTTGTTGCTGAAGAAAAAACAGTTGCAGTAGACAATGAATTTTTTTAAAATTACCACTAATAATATTAGTGATAACGTATTAGTGTAAGCCACTTGTTTAATTGTGAAGCAATGGGAAGGACAAAACATTGTAATGGAAGACAGCTCAGCTTTGAATATGTTAAATCCAGTCTAATATGGATGGGGTTTGGTGATAAAGCAATAAATGCAAATTTCATTTAAACATTGTGTGAACAGGTACTGCAGAAATTTCTTCCTTTCTGAATTAAAAAGAGGAGCACAAAGTCCCCATAACCAGAGTTTGAAGCCAGTAATTCTCGTGAGGGATTGTAGTGTCTCTTTTATGGGACTGCATAATGTGACAAAACAGTCTCTTGGTCTTCACAGTTAACTTTACTCTAGTTGGGCTGTGAGAGGAATAGGTCAAGTTCTGCAGAACTTCCACATTTGCAGTACATTTTGTGGGATGTATAGTCTTTAATCTTTCAGTTTGCGAGGAAATTTTCTGAATATCCATTCACCCCAGATTAATATATCTGTACATTAAGTTAGCATCTTGTTGGAAATGGGATTTTGAACTTCCAGGTGTCTGGCATTAGCACACATCCCAGTTGAGTTACACTCTGGCATGGAGGAAACATAACATCTTCTTGCCTTTCTTTTCCTACTGGTCACTTTGCATTCTCTTCTGCTGGACAAGCTTCAAGCATTGCCTGGATTTCCTTTACATGGAGCAGGAATTTCACCCTGGATTCATCCGCTCCAGTGCCTCTTGTCAGATGCACACTCTGTGTTGGCTTTCCTCCCAGCGCGGTGGAGTCCAGCTGGTGTTTCTGCAGGAGGATTGTCCTTGTGCCACTCAAAGGGAACTGTAGGCTTGGTGGGTACTGGGAAGTCTGAGCTTTCTCCACTTAGCTCCTTGTGAAGTTGGCTGTGAGAATTTTGTGCCTTTATACATTGTCTTAAGGCTTTTCTTTATGTAGAAGTGTGCACAAACCTCTGTTCCTGAGTAATTCTGTGC
This sequence comes from Aegotheles bennettii, assembly GCA_013398125.1. Lineage (NCBI taxonomy): Eukaryota > Metazoa > Chordata > Aves > Caprimulgiformes > Aegothelidae > Aegotheles > Aegotheles bennettii. The sequence continues at coordinate 84,558 of VZRW01001555.1, forward strand.
AGGTAAACTTATTACGTGGAGTTACTCCGTACTGCTTCCCAAAATGCATATGCAGCTCAACCTTTTCAGAGGCACCAGCCCTCTAGTCGCATCAGGTTCTTTCTTTGCTTTGAATGTTGGTAATCAGATGAATATAGATTTGGCTAACAGCCTAGTGAATGAGTTATAAAAGCTTAAAAAAAATGAATTTGCATCCATTTAATATTTGGGTTCCTCTGCACTGTCAATGATGGTAGCTGAAGCAGTGGCTGTGACTGACTGGATGTTAGGAAAGAAGTAAAAAATATTAAATAATTAATTAACATATTACATGCCACACTGCTGAGTTTAAAAAGGTATGTAACATTGGGTATCTATTTAAAAAACCCCACAAACTCGTAAGTAGTGACACTGAAATTCAGTCTATACATATTTCTTACTATTGAGGAAATTGTACAACTAGAAGTACTTCCTACAAAATTATTCTGCTGAATAGTATTCCAATTAATTTGCTCCTCACTGCACCCCTGAAACTCCATGTGCATCCCTGCTTAAAACCAGCAACAAGTATAGGTAATAATGAAGTAAGTCAAATTTAGTTTATTTTGTTTCATGATGCACAAATAGAAAATCATTTAAGTGTGACTGATTTTATTAATCCACGGTAGCTGCTCATCTGAATTGCTATTGAAGTTCAGTAACTGGAGCTCTGAAATACAGTATTTGACAGATGGTGTGGGTGGTTGTGCCATTTCCATGATAAATCTACTTACAAATATAACCATGAGGAAGCTGTCTTCATTCCTTGACTACTGCAACATATAGATGGAAAAAGTGACAAACATGACATGAAAATGGATTTGTGTCTTGCTTCTTCATTTTCCTGCTATAATGATGTGAATTTTTAAACAAGCACAAGAGAGAAGTTTCTTTTTACTTTATCTGAAAAGGAGTTGCTATAAATGCTAAAATATTCTTTCAGTAGCTTTTCTTTTCTTGCATTTCCTTTGAAGCTTTTCCTATAGTGAATTATTTTCTAATGTCTTACAGCATCAGCTAGAAAGCATTGCTCTTTATAGATGAAAACAAAATAGATCTTTGCATACATTTTCTCTTAAAAAAAATAATGAAGGCTGGAGGAATGGACATTTCTGTTGCCCCAGGGCTTACTGTTGAAACTTAGAGATGATAAAATGGTATAAATAAAAATATGCTGCATTATTCTGTTTTAATATTCTTTTCTATTCTCTTTGTGTTGTAACAGAAGTCACCGATGCTGGTACTAGAGGAACCCAAGATACAGTTAAGGGTGTGAAAAGAAAAAAGATTGTGACTGAAAACCATCTAAAAAAAATACCAAAATCGCCTTTAAGAAGCCCCGCCGAAGCCAAGGTTAAGCAAAATGTAGACCCTTCACCACTAAAAGCTCTTCTGGATGCCTCCGAACATGCCACAGCACAGGATCACTTACCTGTGCAGAATGGAAATCAATGTACCAAACAAAACGGGGGAGTGCTTAGTAGTGAGATAAGTGTTGAAACAACCAAATCTGAGACATCAATGCAGACAAAGCTTTCATTGACTCATCAGTCCTTAGATTTGGGTAAACAGGCAGTGGAGAATGCTGATGCAAACCAACTGAACTCACCAGAGAAGAAGTCTCTCTCAAACTCCTCATCAAGTAAAACACAGACTGACAGTAATGAATGTATTAATTTTGTTGATTGCAGTACGTCATCCCCATGCACACGGACTGCATTCGATGTCTTATTAAAAGCTATGGAGCCTGAACTGAACACCTTAGCAAAAGAGTGCCCCCCTTATGGGATGCAGGTAGAGAAACTGAGACCAAATAAAACTGTAAGCACCTCTTCTAGTCTCACGTCCAATACAATGAGCGTCCAAAATCAGCCTGCTTTGTCACAGCATGAGTTTGCAGGTGGACCTCACTATTACCCACGCACGTCCAACAGTGCGCATGTAGCAGCAACAGCCAAGACTGGACAAGCACAAGGCCAATCAGTTTCTCATTCACAAGACCTTATTACTAAAAGCAGTCAACAAAATCACCAGGTTATGTGTCCAAGTTTCACTAGATCGCTGGTGCAACAGCAGAGTCAAGAAAACCCCAAGCTCCAGCAGATTTACAGCATAGCAGTAACTTCGTCGGTTGTTCACACCTCATCTTCCACTGTAACTCAGGTTTTTCCTCAAAACCAGTTAGTAGCTAGTTCATCTTCACCTTTGTCAATTAGCACATCGAGTTCGACACAGTTGTCTATAGGTCCCATGTATAATTCAGCCCAGATAGCATCAGTTGTAAACCATGGTGTGGAACAAATATGTAACCTCTTGAAAGACCAGAAGCCTAAAAAGCTAGGGAAATATGTCTGTGAGTATTGCAACCGGGCCTGTGCCAAGCCCAGCGTTCTCCAAAAGCACATCCGATCCCATACTGGAGAGCGACCGTATCCTTGTGTGACGTGTGGGTTTTCATTTAAAACCAAAAGCAATCTGTACAAGCACAAAAAATCTCATGCACATGCTATCAAGCTTGGGCTAGTCCTACAGCCAGATTCAGGTGGCCTCTTCTTGTCCCATGACTCGGACAAAGCACTTAGCATTCATTCAGACATGGAAGAAAGCGGTGAAAGTGAAGACGAAGGCACTGCTGATGAAAGACAAGATGATCAAGAACTGGAACCTGCACAAATAATGAAAGTAATTTCGAGTGCGGAAACGTTACGGAAAGGAAGCCCTATTCCATTAAGCAACCCAGATTGTATACCAGGTGACTCTTCATTACATGATACAGAACCTCAAGTAAGGGCAGCTTTACCAAAAGTCGTAGTTCATCCTGTAAATGTTTCTCCATTAAGGGCCGATAGCCCAAAAGTAACAGAACCAGCACCCGAGCTTGCTGCAGCACAGAGAAAAGGAGATTTTAAAGTGACAACTCTTCAGTCAAATTTAACACATACGGCTTCATTCAAGGAGAATGACATAAAACAACAGCAGAAAGCAGAAACGGGCTTGTTAGAGGAACAGCTGGGATCTACAGCAGGAGCTGTGCACGCTCAGCTCCAGAGACAACAAGCAACTGATGGTTCCCAAGATCAGCAAGGAAAATGCCTTTTGAGCCCTAGAAGTTTGGGTAGTACTGATTCGGGTTATTTCTCTCGTTCTGAAAGTGCCGATCAAACAATGAGCCCACCAGCTCCTTTTGTAAGAGGACTGCTGACCTCTGAGAAAGATCCAAATAAAAACCTGCCCTGTGTGCCTCGAGCAGGTGGCGTGGTAGCATCAGTGGTACAAACTGTTTGTGCCGAAAAAAATCTGATTCTCTCTGGCCAAATGCGGCCTCCCATGGCAACAAAAACCCTTGAGGAGCGTATCTCAAAGTTAATTTCTGATAATGAAGCTGTTGTGGATGACAAACAGTTGGATAGTGTGAAACCAAGAAGAACATCTCTGTCGAGAAGAGGAAGCATAGATTCACCAAAATCCTACATATTTAAGGATTCTTTCCAGTTTGATTTAAAGCCCATGGGAAGAAGAACTAGCTCAAGCTCTGATATACCAAAGTCTCCTTTCACACCCACTGAGAAATCAAAGCAAGTTTTTCTTCTTTCTGTACCATCCCTTGACTGTTTACCTATAACACGAAGTAATTCCATGCCTACTACCAGTTACTCAGCAGTACCTCCAAATGTAATACCTCCCTCTCATCCCCTTCGAGGAAGTCAGTCATTTGATGATAAAATTGGCTCTTTATATGATGATGTCTTTGTATCGGGACCTGCTGCTCCACTGAACCAAGGTGGACATCCTCGGACCCTTGTTAGACAGGCAGCAATAGAAGATTCTTCTACTGGTGAGAGTCAAGTTCTTGGACCGGTGCGATCTGTAGAAGAAAGTTACCTTGGGTGTAATTTATCAAATGAATCTTTATTGCAAAGGAGTAAGTCCCTGGCACAGGGATCAAATTTAGAAAAAACAAAGAAGTCCCCTCAGGTGCGAGGAACAATGTTTGAGTGTGAGACCTGCAGAAACAGGTATAGAAAACTGGAAAACTTTGAAAACCACAAGAAATTCTATTGCTCAGAGTTACATGGACCTAAAACTAAAGCGGCAATCCGAGAGCCTGAGCATAAAACTGTTCCAAATAGTACACAGCCTCAAATTCTACACTACAGAGTCACTACTTCAACTGGCATCTGGGAGCAGACACCCCAGATAAGGAAAAGAAGAAAAATGAAAAGCGTTGGTGATGATGATGACCCACAGCAAAATGATACGAGCACACCATCAAAGAACACAGAAGTCCAAAACAAGCAAGCAAATTCTTCCAGTCTGTCAAAACACAGTGCAACAACAGTGGTAGGTTCACAACAGCCAAGCAACCTTCTGCTTCAGAGTTCCCAAATTCAGCTTGTGGCTCGAGGCACAGATCAGAGTACCAAGCCAAAGGTGGCTCCACTTACTGAAAAGCAGGCAAGTTCAGCTGTGCAAGAAAAGGTGGAGTTGAAAAGACAAGGGACTGGCATTTCAGTAATACAGCACACCAATTCCCTGAGCAGGAACAGCTCGTTTGAGAAATCCGAGTCCTTTGAAAGAGTATCACCAGTTTCTTCTCAAGAGCCCAGCAAGGTTGCGAAGCACTGCTCGCTGAATACAGTTGTAATCCAAGAGGACAGACACTCCCACCGGAATACTCCCCAGCCTCATCAATCCCTGTCATCAGAGGCCCCGAGAGGGGAAGTTCAGGGAAGCCAAATGGTCTCTAATGAGAGAAGTGCACCGCTTCAGCCGTCCAGACTTGTGCGCCAGCATAACATCCAGGTTCCTGAAATACTGGTCACAGAAGAACCAGACAGGGACCAAGAAAACCAATGCAGTGACCAGGAAAAGACAGAAAGGTTTAATTGGCCACAGCGCAGCGAAACACTGTCAAAATTGCCAACAGAAAAGCTTCCACCAAAGAAAAAAAGGATTCGCTTGGCTGAAATGGAGCATTCATCTGCTGAATCAAGCGTTGACTCCACGCTTTCCAGAAGCCTAAGTCGGGAGAGTAGCTTGTCTCATGCCTCCAGTTTCTCGGCCTCACTTGATAAAGATGACACTTTGAAGGCTGAGAACCCTCCCAAAGCAGAGCCTGTTAGTAAGTCGTCAGAGTTCCTTATGATTCCCCCTGGCTCGCACGCACTGGCTGTGCCTGGCCCTCATTACAGAGAAATGAGACGTGCTGCCTCGGAGCAAATCAGCTGCACGCAGCCATCAATGGAGGTTGTGGACTACAGGAGTAAATCTTTTGACTGTGGAAGCATGTCTCCATCCAGACCTGCCTTGCTGGTTGAGATCGGTGCTCCAAAAGTGTCATCTGCAAATGGAGTTACTGGACACGTGCCTCTGCTAGAAAGGAGGAGGGGGCCATTTGTAAGGCAGATATCTTTAAATATTGCTCCGGAAAGTCAGCAGCCTCAGGTTCAACCGACTGCCTTGTTTCAGACAGCTCACGCTACAGATGTGCCCACGGTGCCATTGCAGAGGCTGCAGACCTCCAGCGAATCTTCTGTAGAGTTTCCTTCAAGTACTCAGCATTCACAGACTCTCTCCAGGCCTCACTCAGCAATTCAGAACAGTAACCCTGTTAGCCTGTCTGCGGTTCAGCAGCCTCTAGATCAGGTGTTGAACAATCCAGGACAGCCACCCTCAACACATCAGCCTTCCCAGACATCTGCTAAAACATCAGCCCAAAGGGAACAAGCGAGCACGTATGCGCTTTCTTGTCATCCCAATGAGAAAAAGGATTGTTTTGCTCCAAAGTATCAACTTCAAATTAAGACGTTACATATAGGTCAGCCATACTCTTCTAAATTGCTAAAAAATACTTTATCAGCTCAGACAGTTCCAAGTCAAGTTGGAGTGGACCAGAACACGTCCTCCTTTGAACTGCAGACTAAACTGTCTGACATGTCTAATCCATATTCTGTGCCTCCTCTAAAGCAAATTGTCCCTAATAACTGCAGCAGTCAAATACATCAGATTTCTCCTTTTGTGGTTCCCGTCCGTATTCACAGCAGTATGCCATCCTATGGGTTTGCAACTATTACACCCCTTCCTCACATTTTAGTGACCCAGGATCAGGTAAATCAATCTGTTTGCAAAACAAACGTTGCAACAGTGCCAACACTTGAAGGCAAAACTCAGATGCCAAAATCTCAGAAAGACCATCAGAGGACTTTGCCAAATTCATTTGAATTTGAAAATTCCCTACCAGAAAGTGGAACCAGAAATTCACCTTTGTCAAGCTCCTTGAATACTATTCAGAAAGTGCCAGTTAGCGGACTCTTCCCTCAGCAAGAAGCTACAGCTTCGAGCAAACGGATGCTTTCCCCAGCCAACAGTTTAGATATTGCCATGGAGAAACAGCAAAAGCGTGTTAAAGATGAGAGTGGAGCTGCTTGCATGACAGATGCTAGACCACTCCATTCACTGAACGTTAGATCTAATGACCCTACCAATAAGCAGAAGAAGCCAGTTTTGGTAAGACAGGTTTGCACCACAGAGCCTCTTGAAAATCACCTGTTGGATCCTGATGGTGTTGCACAGCATGAAAAAAGCAGTACTTCAGACCTGCTGCTGCCTAACCGTCATTCATCTGACACTGGGGCTTCAGAAACCCTGAAGGAGTCACCAGAATCTGAAGACCATAAGTCTTCAGCATCACCGGTATTTGTAGTTATAAAATCATCTGAATTGTCACCAGTGAATAATCAGAGTTCTCTTCTCAAGGCTGTAAGTAGCAGTCAAGAAAGAAGGTCCCCGAGTAACAGTAATGAGAGCAAGCAAATCAACAGCCAGGGCCAAGCAAAGCCTGTATCTACAGTGGCTGCCATGAGCGCAGGAGAAATGCAGAGGTTGTCATTTCCAAGCCTCAAGACCTCAACGAGTTTTACCTGGTGTTACCTCCTGAAGAGAAAACCATTACATTTGCTGCAGAGTGATCAGAAAATCTCAGCCTATTCTACCTGGACCATTAGTCCCAATAATCCCAATCCACTTGGTTTGTCAACAAAGGTGGCTCTCTCCCTCCTCAATTCAAAACAGAAAGTTGAAAAGCCACTGTACACTCAAGCAAGAACTACTCATCCCAGATCTGATGTGCTGGTCTATTCAAGCAAGTGGAAGAACAGCTTAACCAAGGTATTTAAGCTGGATGCATACTGATCGTTTACAGAGGATTTGCTTTGGAAATCATGCTTGTTAATATTTTAGAGAATGTAATATGCCTGACATGTATAATACATGTGCTTATTTATTTTAGTTATGCTGGATCAAAATGCTAAAAAGATCTTAAGTAATTCCATTAAGAAACCTATTCATAAGGATTTATTGCTTTCACGGGAATTAGTTCCTGGATTTAAATCTGTATACAAAGTGGCAGATGCATTTGGCTATTTTTTAAGTGCAAAGGGTAGAAGAGGTTCTGATAAAAATACTTGTTAAACACTTTTAACTTAAAACGGGTTAATTTAAGATCATAATTGCTTATTTTGCCTTAAAAGTCAGCTGGCATTTTCTGTTATAAAAGAGTGCTCAGCCTGAACAGGTGTCCATGGATACGCCATGTAAATATTTTTCACCATCGCTGATCATCTAGCTGTGAGAGGAGCAGTGTACCGTCTCCCTTTCTCCCACCTAGGTTAATCAGGGGTGTGAAATAATGACAAAAATAGCGACGTTTAAGACAAAATGACGGCTGCCATAAAGACACCAACAACCTCTCGGAGCGGTATGGCTCCAAAGATGACGTTAGATCTTGCGCAGTGGAATATACTTGGGGCAATGTTTGTGACCCGAATAAAATCCTGCGTCATTCCAGAGTCGGATGTGGCAGAGCCAAGCAGTCACTTGTTATTTCCTTAGCTGTCTCGGGGCTGCAGAAGTGTGATCAGGATTTCACTTGCTGGGCAGTTTTGTTACATACAGGATCAAAGCTGTGCTGGTTTGCACTGGATTTGGTGTTCCTTAGTACTTGAACTGCCTCTGAATGGGTAACGGTGGCTCTCTGCCCTATAGTATGAGAAGATGTGGCCATGGTCTAATGGTTAGGAATATGATGGGATAAAGGTTGGATTTGATGACCCTGGAGGTCCCTTCCAACCATAATGATTCTATGATTCTATGTCTAGTTAATGGATCCAGTACTAGCTTTTATTGTCCCATTTGTGGAAGCCATAAAGCTTTCTGAAGAGAGCCTTGGCGTACAGAACAGTTTCACCATCTTTCCTCTTTGCTGTGTACGCTGTGTGTTTGATGCTGAACTTCTGTTCTGAGCTGGCAAAACAGGGCATTGGCCATGGACCTCCCTTTCTCTAGAGTCCTTCAGCTGTCCCCCTTTTTCTGGGGAGGTTAAAAGTGGTCATAACTTGTCTTAATCCTGCAGTCTGCCATCAGCAAGACTTTCTGGGCATTGGGCTAGGAATCAGGCTCCATAGGGCTGGCAATGGCTCTAGGGGAGATGTGGCACAGCCCTGGGAAATGACGTGTGTTGCTGCGGGTGCTGAGTGACAGACTGTTGCTGTCACCCTGTCTGCGTTTGCTGAATGTTTTGCTAAGACACGAAGTTGTCAGTGGGGAGAAGAGCGTTGAGATGAGAAGCCCTGTGTAAGAGGAAGAAATGGTTTCAGAATTACAGGGGGAGTCAAGAAGATAGGCTGAAAGAGGTCAAAAGAGGGGTTAAACCTGGTCCTCCTGAAACCAGTGGGCGACTTTGCTAATGTTTATATTGGAGGGCAAAACCTTATCTGTAATGTTTTGTGCGGAAAATACCTACAGGCTGCTGAGTTTGTGTTAGTGCCATAGCTGAATTGAGTCATTGCTTCCGTAGCAGCACGCTGCCTTTGCCTAAACTCATAGTACCGTTTTCAGCCTGCTCCCTCGTACTCTTCGTGAGATGTTGCACTTAAGTAGTGCTAAATTAAAATTAAAATTAAAAAAATAAAATAGAAAAGGATTCAGAGCTGCAGCTTTTTTTAATGTACATAGCTGAGCGATTCTTTCCAAGGCAAATCTCACATCAGTTCTGCCATTGACTCATGTTTCGTTTATTTTTTAAAGAACAGTGTATCAGAAGAAATTCTCTGATAACAAAGCTACTGTGTGCCTCTTGAAGAACAAATCTTGCCTACAAACAAATCCTGTTTAGAATATAAATAATGGATAATAATATTTTGAAAAATATTTTGACAGCACCCTTTTAAACACTCCAGGAGTACTGAAATTCTGTAATAGGCAGCTGTCAGGTACATTTACAGTGCTCCTGCCACAAAAGAACCACAGTTACTAATCTTTCTCCAGTCTTTCTTGCTGACGTTTTGAATGAAGCACACGAGCAGGGTGAAAATGAAGAGTTCTTAAGCTCTGCTTGCAGCTGATTTGCAGTTTCTACTCAGAGCCATTATGAAGGAAGAAAGTACAGCGAGAAAGCACCAATTAAAGTTTAATTGGCATCTCAGATCATACAAGAAAGGTATAGGATAGCAGAAATTAAAAATTTCAAGGACCTGATAAGATCTTACACCTCCAGAGTTTGTCTGCTTTCTCTTTTAATGACTCAGGCAGCAGGATTTCAGCCTCTTTCTAGGGTGATGATGATGCTATTACAATATACCTCTGCATTACCAGTCTCCAGTTAGACCTGGCAATGGAATAGCTGATGCCAACTTGGAAATTTCCTTACAGAAGTCATGTTTAAAGAAAGCAAAAACTGAAATTCCTAGTTTGTTTCATGCCCAGTATTTCTCCTACCCTTTTTTCCAGTTGAGGCTGAGGATGGAGAATATTGGAGGTTCTTTTGGAAATTAATATTTCATTGAAAAAAAAAAAACAGCAACAGAACCAACAAACAGATTAGTAAATAATTCTCAAAAAAAAATGTGACCAATTTCATGCTTAAAAGCTTGGTGAGGTCCTGAGTTCCTTGGGGAGCCACGGTTCAGATCGCAAGTCTCTGGGGGTTGTGTTTGCTCAAGTGGTTTGCACATTTTAACCCTGACCTGACAGAGAGTTCTAAGTGCTACTGTAATCCAATTTATAAATAGTAATTAAAACGCAGCCCTGTTCTGCCTCACCTCCTCACTCACAGTCGTAGCCCTTCCCAGAGTGATTTGGTGCATTCTGCTCATGGGGCTTCAGCTGCTGATCTTCCCACCCAGATAAAGCGACTTCCTGAACTCTTCCTGGGTTTGCCCCCAGAACTGAGCTGTGTTTACAGAGATCTCATGCTGCTGCATAACAGCCACTAACCACGGTCACAAAAAAAGGCAATTCTTTCAACAATAGGTGCCACGGGAAATGAAGAGACATGTGAGCAAAATGCAAACAATAAGAAACCCTGGGACTTTGTTTGCTCTTCACAATTCGCTGCTCAGAGGCAATAGGTGAAGTTGCCACGTTCCAGTGATTCAGAGAACAAACCATGAAGTGTTATTGTGAAAGAAGCTCCTGGAACGAGTACAGCACGTTAACATGTAACAGGAGGTTCACCTGCATGGAGAAGGCATATTTTATCTCCCTGCTCTTTTTATTTTATTGTTCTGTTTATTATTATTTTTCACCAGTTTTCCTCACCTGAAGTAGCTGGTGGTGTATTGGGAGCCCTTTCTCAAGCCCCCACATTGATCTTGGCCTGAAGCAAATCAGTAATGCCTGCAATATTCCACCGTGAAGGTTTGCAGGCAAAAATAGGCTGAGGAATGGAAAGTTTCTCCTAACTGGAAAGCTTTCTTTTCTTGGGTGATGTGCCACAACAGTCCAGCTCACCACTGGAAAACAGTTAAATGCAGAATATTTTTGTGTGTAAACTAGTAAAAGTTTAAAGATATTAAAAGCATTTTCTTCAAGTGGCTGTGTGCCAATGGGAAGAATGTTTAATGAATATCCTAATCTGAAATTTGTGACTTCGATGATTCAGGCTGCGAGCATGGTTTTTTTTCCAAGGGATGTTGTAAAGTACCAAAAGTATCTATTGAACTCTGGTCTCTGGGCAGCCCTAAGAGCAGGGTTTTTTCCAGTTTTATACCAGTAATTGAAGACAGTGGAGTTAAATTGGAGCAAAACAAGTAAAGTAGAAATGAATCATGGTCCTTGTCTCTGAGAGAAGACTCTGTTAGAAATGGAAGGCATAAGTAATCGTGGTGAGGAACATTTTACAGTGCTGCTGTTTTTCTACCCTTTCCACCAGGACGTGTGGTGTTTGGGGGGATTTTAGATACATTAAAGGATTTCCACACCAGAAACCCATGCTTCTTGGAGACTGGCTGCTCTTCAAAATTTACAGAGGACCCGAGTCATCTTCAGCATGAAGATGTGGAATTTTTCATAAAAACTAAAGGCTGCTTTTTTTGTTGTCAATGAGCATTTCTGTAGATTTCTGTGACAGAAACTCTGTTTCTGTTAGAGCATCTCTGTGATAGCAATGTTAGACAGTTGGACTGGATGATCTTGAAGGTCTCTTCCAACCTTAATGATTATATGATTCTATGATTTTGCATGTTTAAGACACTGAAAGAGCTGCGAAAATAGCATATAACAAGTAAATTAAAGTACATCAGTGAGATCTAAATAATAATTTGAACGTCTATGTTGGGCTCTTATGTCTGTACATAAATGTGTGTTTTAAAAAAAAGGAGAGGAGGGAGAATCCAGAGGTATTTGGCCTTGTGTTAGCTTTTGCAGTCTAGGTGCTTTTGTGAATATACAATTTATTATAATGCTGTTTCACCATAGTTTGCATAACAGCATGGGCCAAATACTTCTGGAATCTTTCTTTTCCCTTTGTCTCTTCATTCTTTAAAACTGAAAAGAATACTTAGGATTGAAAGATCAGACACTTAAAGACTGCGTTATTCCAGCCACTGGGAATATTTATGTGGTTTGAGTTTATTGTATGTATTCTGTATTTCCCACTGCTAAGTTACAAGTGTCACCTTGCTCCTCTTTGTTTGCAGTGGAAGCAAAAGCAGTTCATGTGCTGGGTAGTGGATAGGAACTACAACATGGCTGAGTTGCAACTACTGGAGTAGGCTCCACTTATGGTATCTCCTACCCAGAACATCTTCTCCTTTCACCTTGTAGGAATGTTTGTTAAAACATGCAGGGTGAAATTTCTTTCTTCCTACACACAGGCAGAGTTGTCATGTGTGCTTTGGTAGAACTGCTCAGATGTTTGGAAACCCAGCCCAAATCTATCAGAGGGCTGCGTGAAGGTGTAGGGATTGGAGCAGGACTCCGTGCGGATTCCTAGGGCTCTGAATTGAATAGGAAGAAGCTTTTGTTCTGCTCTGTGTTAATTCCTCATCGGGTGGGAAGTAAAGGCAGTGGCCGAGACTGCGTGGAGGACTATGGGCAAAGACCGGGTGCCAAAATGATATCACCCTTCAATATATGTAACGAGCAGTGTAATTCATCAGTCATTTAAAGTCAGTCAGTGAAGTCATCCCTCTTGCCAAGAATTCACAAGCGTACAGCATTAAATTTTATAATGAGTAGAAAACATAAGGCCAGACTTTTTTTTTCCTCTCATCATTTTATTCACTTATCAATATGAGCAAATGCAGTAAGCGTGCCAGCTACGTGGGCAGAACAGTTTATAAATACAGCAGTAATAATTGCTGGCTAATTGGATCATTCCTTCATTGTTGCCCATTTTATAAATATCCTAGAGTTGGAAGGAGTAGATTTTAATTGGCAAATGTTGGGGGAACTCACTCTCCTTTTTTTAAAAAAATAAAGTAGTTCCTTAATTAATAATCAGGGGAAAAGGAGAAACGTGGTTTTGTTCTGCTAGACAACTGGTATGCTTTTTCTTGTAATTTGGTTTGGTAGTGAGAATTAGGTGTGGAATCCCACTTTGGAAAGGGTTCTGGAGCCACTTTAATAACCTCACCAAATCAGGAACAGTCAGTTTCTACACCAAAACAGGTATATTTTTTGAAAAATATTAGCAATCAGAAATGTTGCCTGTTGGTATCTTCCACTGGTACCCCTTCCTTCCCACCCTTCTCTTTGCCGCGCTGTGGGAAAGCAGCTCCTGCCAGCCATGAGGGGGTGGTGGGTCAGTGGGTGAGACCCAGGACCTGCGGACCTGGACCCCTTCCCTCCCTCTGCCCCTGCCCTGCTGTGGTAGATACCTGGCAGCAAGAGCTGGGGATGTGCTACTGAAATGTCAGGACTTGAGCAGTGGAGGAAAAGCATAGATAACTGGTTGTACACTAAAGTTTCCCCCTTTTTGACAATTTGTGGGGGGCAGTGTATCATGCAGCTACAGAGCCCTGTCTGTATGGTCCAGTTGCCACATTGAGGGCAGAAGAGCAAAGCTGTAGCCGTTCAGGAAGCAATTGCATTTAACTGTAAGCATCTTTTCTCTGTAGGAAGCTGTCTGTGAGCTAAAAAACATCAGCTTCACCTTCCCAGCAGAAGAAAGAGGCATCTCCTACTGCAGATTCAAAGCATTCCTGATCTCCTGCAGTGCCATAATCTCCATATAGATTTACCAGTCCACAAATGGTGCATAAAGGAGAAGTAGCTTAGCAAAAGATGTTTTTTGTTTCACGTATCTTAACATTTTTTTAAAATCCGTTATTATGATTGTGTTGTTTCTGATGCTTTTTTAAATCATAACTTACAGGTTTGAATGGTATGTGAAAGATACTAATTCTAATGGTATGCATCTCTCGTTTTCTTTCAGAGAGCATTAAACAGAAAAAAACTGGCTGCAACTGAATTCAGCAATAAGGAAAACTCTGAATCAAGCACTGAGCATGATAAAGAAAATTCCTTTGTCAAAACTGAACCAAGAAGAGTTAAAATATTTGATGGAGGGCAAGTATTGTACTTTGTATCATTGGGAAGATATTTTTCCCTTGATTCCAGACTTTGCGGGGATGTTGCTTCCTGTTTGATTTATTTTAAATAACAGTTCTGATACTGTGGTCTGTGGATGTTGGTTTATGTTTCTAAGAAAAATGGAAAGTCATCAGAAGCATGGAGCCAGGAGAGTTACGAGGAGGGGTAATGAAATAAAGCACAGTAGGCAGTGCAATTCATTTTTTTTTCCAAAGGACAAACATTAATCAGCAGTAAAGGCAGCTAGGTACAGCTATAGATGTAAATTCTTTTTCTGTATTTCTCTTACGTGATAAATAACACCTCGTCTGCCATAAGGTTGTAGAACTGTAGCTGGGGAGGATATCATCCAGGGGCTAAGCAGCAGGCTGTGGTACAGTCTCTGTCTGGCAGCGTGCTGTGGCATGCATAGGCTGGAGAACTCCTGATTTGAAGAGTGCCATGGAAATATTTACTGAGGGCCCTCATCCACACACTGTAATACTTTAAATCAGTTGCCTGATATGAATAACAGTTGCTTTAGCCACACTGCTGTGAACATTTTATAAAACAGATTTTTTTAGTAGAAAAGTGCCAGTGACACTTCTAAAAATTTTTGAGCACAAATGGTGCATATTTTACTATTCTCGTAATTGATGGCAGGCTCTAGGGCTTTCCATTTATTGGTTCCCAGTTTGAATCCAGTCTAGGCCAGCAGTTAAGCCGCTACCAGCTGCCCAGGTAAAACATTGCTACACGTCTCTGCTCAGATCAAAATGTTCCAGGGAGCAGGTCACAAAAGGTAGGCACAACCCTTGACTTCCTGGCACAGAGGGATGAAGGATATCATTGAATCTGAATGACTTTTTCCGTCTAGAGACAGTCCCAGTAGGTTGAGCCCAGAGCACATTGACAGGGAATTTTAAAACTTTCCCATGGTTGGAACTAATGTTCCCTTTCTGCATCCAACGCAGAGCCTCAAAGATGCCCTTTTAAAGCTTCCTCATGGTGCTCAAATGTGTTTCCAAGAACTGACACTTTTAAAAAGTATGTTCCTGTGTTGCAAAGAGGAAAATGGAAATCTTTAATTGCTTGGTATCAAAGGACACCTTTATTAAAAGATGTGCTGTTATTCCTAAACAAATCCATGAGTACCTAGTGAAAAATCTAGGTATGAGTTGAACAAATAAATACAGCAGTTGAGCAGAAAAATAACATGATGGTTTTTGCCAGTCATTCATTTTCATCTATTATATAATTTTTAAAATTCCAGTAGATTCTGGTTTCAGACTAGAATAATTTTCCCGTTAAAACTTAATTACCTTTCTCTTTTGGTACTGTTACTTAGGTACAAGTCAAACGAAGACTATGTGTATGTTCGGGGGAGAGGGAGAGGGAAGTATATCTGTGAAGAATGTGGAATACGTTGCAAGAAACCCAGCATGCTGAAGAAACATATTCGCACACATACAGATGTCCGTCCTTACCACTGCAATTACTGCAACTTTTCCTTCAAAACTAAAGGTAGGGGTGCTTTCTGGTGTGCACTTTTCCCCTTTTTATTTTCTACTTTAAAGTATAATTCTTTTCTTCTCACCTTTGGCTCTTCATAAGCTAAAGAAATTGCCTGTCTGTGGAGTTTTGTGATCTAATGCTTCAAATATTTGTAGTTTCTGATTTCTTTCTTTTCCTTTGTCTTCTGTATGTTTATTCAGATAATCTCAGCTCTATATGAATGAACTGTGTGGCATGCCATGGTAGGTGAGAAACTGGAGTGGAAGAGGGAAATCATATGGGAGTATGATGAAAGTTAGGTGAGGATGAGTGAGCTGGTTAGCTGCTCATCCTAAGTAGGGATGGGAACACAGAATTCTAAGTCCCTAGCAGTGATCTTCTGGAGGTGTGACATTGACATATATCATACTCCTGCCAGCACTCAGCTAATTGCTCAGGGAAAGAAATTGGCCTTTATTAAATTACTGTATTAAGATCTTTTTTATACCCTTGAAGGATAAGGTTCACTTTCCACTTGACCTTCTAAGACCCAAAGATGGACCCCTACATTTAAAACCTGTTTACACTAGATACTCAAATGCATCCTAGTTTAAGCAGGCAGTATATTAAACAGTGTTATACCCAGGACTCAAAATAAGTGAAACAGGGGGGAGAAGTTCACAGCCAAAATACTTTCAGCGAAAAAATTCTAAGCAGTAAAATTTTTTCTTGGCTTTGAACATCGTTTAGCAATAATCCCCCCCAGCTGTAACCTCAGAAACGTTTGTATTTTTAGTGGATTCAAGACTATTTAGCGGTTGGGTGGAAAACTTCCAAGAAATAACCCAGTGCTGCTGAAAGTGGGATGGATAGTCTTTAGATGTGTCAAAACCTATCACTGTGTCCTGACACGCTGGGTCATCGTGTTGCCTTGAAGATGAAATGCTGAAGTGTGAACCCAATAAATTCCGATTATGGTTTTTGCAGAGTAGCCGTGCTGGCCAAGTTCAAGTAATTAAGGCCTGCCCACTTGAAATTCTCCCTGGTTTCAGTTGTAGCAGATACTTGTATTCACTTCCCCTTTGCAGTTGCTGTGCCAGGCTGTTGCCATTACTGCTGGCAGAGTCAGTCACACAGTTGGGTGCTTGCAGTTTGGTAAACCAGTCTCAATGACAGGACAGTGTAGCCAGTCACTCCATGCAGTACGTAAAGCTGGGAAATTTGCTATTTGTGAGTCAATATAGTCATACAGCTTCGTAACAATTATTTCAACATGAACTACCTTCATTTCAAAGCAGGAATAAAGTACCCTGTAACCATACAAGAGTCAGCATTCCACCCGCTGTAGTTTCTCCCACTGAAATACCACGAAGAAACATTTTTTGAGTGACAACAGTTGGTTTAAGTATAACATGAGCAGTTACTTGTAATAATTTACATTTCACAAATATCATTTACAGAACTCTGATCTACTCCTGCCCTTTTCTTGATGATATTTGCCATATTTTATTTTCAAAGCAGAGGGGCAGAGCAGCGTGTGGGGCTTCTCAGCAGTTAGGCATTCGCTTTCGAGATCCGGATCGAATATGTTCATGCTCTGAATTTGAATTAAAACTAATCTGTTTGTTTAGGTCAGCAGTGAAAATGGTTACACTAAAAATAGAACCAATCAAACACAAAAAGAGCTGCAAGATACGAACTTTAGTTTTCTGTCAACGTGACTTTGAAGAGTGAATCAGCCTTTTTTTATACTTCGCCATAAACAAATGAGGAATCTTTTACAGCAGTGCAAAATACAGCATCATCTAGGATTTACGTCCTATTCTATTTTATCTCTGTGAAGAACTTAATGAAACATAGCCAGAGAGCTAGGAACATTCAGGATGGTGAATCTGCCGCAGCCCTTGACAGCTTGCCCTAGGGAGCAAGGCTCTGTCAAGAGAGACGTCAAATTATACAGATAGTTATAAATGTAGCTGAATAAGATATAGACATGTTGAGTGTATATTTGTATAGTCACAGAGCAGTTGATCTTTTTTCATTTTTTCTTAAGGAAATTTAACAAAACATATGAAGTCAAAGGCACATAGCAAGAAATGCATGGATTTGGGAGTCTCAGTAGGCTTGATAGATGACCAGGATGCAGAAGAAGAATTTGGTAAGAAATTAAAATCTTCTTTCTTTATTGCATTTTTGTATTTATTTTGTCATCCCAATTTCTTACCCTTTCTTTTCCAAAGCTTTTGAATTCTTGAACAGGGAAAAGATAACAGAGAAAAAAATCTTAGAAGCTAGTCCAAGGGAGTAAGAAATACTGGGAAAACCTTCACTAAAAGAAATGACAAGCATATGCTAAAGATAAAATGCTGCTGAATTCCTCACAAAGTGTTATGCAGTTTAACTTTACCAGTTTCACAGACAGATATGACAAGACTGAAAATACCAGAAAAACAGCTGTCTGCCTAAAAAAAAAAGGTAGTAAAATGTAGTATTTCTTTGAAAATAGTTGTGCATGAAATTGTCAAATTTTTGAGATGCACATTTCATAAAAATCACATCACTAATGTGCCACCCGAATCACAAATATGTTGCTGAGTGCCTTGCAAAGGAGGCTAATCATCTTCCAGCATAGAGTTCTGTCCTCCTTCACAAATAATTGGGCAAAAAAACAGCAGATAGAGATCATTTAGAAATTATGGGCATTATTCATCTTGACCTGTTTTACTTCTCCATTAGTGATGAGTGTTATCAAAATGAATGTATTTGCTAATAATTGGAATTTTGCACTTCCCGCATCCAGAGATGGCTCTGCTGAAGAGGAGATGAGGTTGAGGGCAGTCAAAGAGGGCCAAACCGAGTTCACGTGGGTATTGTTCAGCATGATAAGAAAGATGTAGCTGGACCAGATGCAGTGAGATGGAGAACAGGATTGTGCATTAGGACTCTGTATTGAATCTCGGCATGTCTCAGTGCAGTGGTGGCATTTCTCCTCCCTCCCGTTTCTCAGCAGGGAGATGAGTCCTGTTGCCTTGCCTTGTATTTTTCTTCGTTCAGTGGAATAGTTTATTAGATTGCGGATGAGGTTTTGAGAAAAGAAAGCAGTGGGGATCTTTATTTAAACAGTAAAGGGCAATAAAGATGAATGCACTTGCTCCCATATGACAACCGCTAGCAGAGTAAGTGAATCGGCCTGAATCTAATTCTAAATAATGCTGGGAATATGACTCAGCTGGTATGATTCAGTAGTGAGCTAGGTACAAAGAAACCTGCATTTTCCCTTTTTTGGCATTCTTTGAAACATTCCATTTTGGTAAGCTAAAAACACGTTCCCCCTTTACAATTGAGGTGCCAAACAAGTAACATGGAAGATAAGTGGCAATACAAATTACTGTCCTTTTCTCACAGAGGAACGGTTTTCATTAACATTTCCAGACTTCACATGACAGAAAAATCATCACAACTCTTTAAAGCAACGTTCTGTAGCCTTCGACATTTTATTTAGTTTCATTAACTACAGCTGAACAGGTATTTCCATTTACTAGGTACTGAAAACATTTTATTGATTGATAAATCGATATTCCCAATTGCGTATGTTAAAAACTGCATTTGTGGCTATAAAGTAATGGGAAATGTTTCAAATGTTAACAGAATTGTCACTAACACCTGGTAGAAGGCAGCCGTTTCAAACACATGTTGAAAAATAGCTTTTCTTTGGCTCTAAGACTATTTAATTGAGAGATGGAGGCTCTTTTTACATATCATATGCAGGTGTGTGTAGCCATTGTATAAACATATATATTCCCTGAAATACATTCTTTGTTTCAGCAGAGTAATTACTTAACAAAATAAATACTCTATTTTGGAAAAGAAGACAAGCATTCAGTGGGATTTGCCACATAATCCATTAAACTCTTGCAGAAGATTAATTTTAAGTTTACATTTGTTTTATTTGTTTTGTTTTCTTTTCTAAATAGAGAGGTAACACTGATTTCTTTACCTAAGAACCCCAGAACAAAAAACAACTGGCTGATAAAATCTCTATCTGGCTCAGGTACCCATAGCAAAACCAGCTATGCATCACCAAGCTCAGCACAAAAGTCCTTGCCAAGCAGCAGGGTAATTAAGCTGGTGATAAACACAGCCAGTCTGGCCTCTCCGGTTGCTGTGTAACACAGTGTGTTTGCAATTATCCATGTAAATTCAGTGAGTAACTGTACACTTTAAAAATGTGATTTCATCTGTCGGCTCACCTGGCCACACTTGAAGGTATTTCTCCTGATAAATCAGAAACTTGCTTGTTGGCCCATAAGAGTCAGGAGGGGAAATAAAGTATGAAGTATTTGCATCCCTGCTTTGTAGGTAGTTCTGTTGCCTTCTCTGAAATCCTGTACATACTAATTTATTTATTTATTTTGGCTACATTTGAATGTGATTGCTTTTTTTTGTTTGTTTTGGTTTGGTTTTGTAGCTTTTGTTTGTTTGTTTTGGGGTTTTTTTGAGGTTATCTAGCCAGTCTCAGTTAACAAAGTGGCTTCAACCAGCTTTTTGGGTGCCTTTTCCCCAGGGCAGTGCAGCAGAGCTCTCGCTGGGGGCAGCACCCCCGTGCCAGGTCTGGGCTCTAGGGACAGCCAGTATGTCACCCGCAAAGGATGAGGTGATGGGACTTGGGCATTGAGCTTCATTCATGGCATTATGTCTTTGACCCTTTTACCCCTCCTGCCTCTGGGGTGCGGTGAGGGTGGGTTTGTGTCGCCGTATCCTTTCAGTGCTTTAAAAAATGACGTCTTTAAACGCATGGGTTTTTTGCTTCAGGAGTTGCGTGGTTGTTAAAAATGATGTCTCTCTTTGAGCCAGTGGTCTGCCCCAGTCCCACCTCTTTCCTTAGATGAAAGGCAATGTGAGACGATGTAGAGGAAGGTGCAGAAAATCTGATAAGAAATAATTACGACCTCAGAAAAAAAATTGCTTCTTCCTGTAGGCCATGTGAGATTGGCCTGTCTCCTGACCTGTAGAATGTCTGTCTGTCTGTCTTCACCTAATTTTTTATCTGAACATTTGGAATACTGATTATTCTACAGGCAATAAAAATACATACATCTTCACTTAAAGTAACTAAACTGCATGCCTTCAGACTTTGAATTGAGGAATTAGCGAGAACTTTAAGAAACCCTCCAACTATTTATTTAGTAAGGAGTTTGCTGGCTCTCTTTTTATGTATTTTTAGAATGTAGGCAATCACAGTTACTTGAAATTAATTTTTTTTAGATTCATAGGACAAGTCAGCTTTGACCTGGTAGCAGTACAGATTAATAGTACACACAGATTGGATAAAGAGTGTGAAGTTGTGCACGATCCTGATCACAAGCATGCACACGTACACAGAGCCTGTTTTTTCAGTAATCTGAGAAGCTGAAATTTAGTTGTGCTGTAGTGTCTAGGGAAAAAAGAAAGAGATGCTCTCTAGCTGTCTGAGACCGTGTGTGATGAGAGCTTTTAACATAGCATTCTTTGTATTTGGACTTGTCATCATTTGGGTATTAGTAAATACTTTCTGGCTTGGCTTTTTGTATTCAAAACCATTCTCTCATCCATTTATCTTTCATCTTCTGCTCTGTGGAATGTTCTTGTCACCAAAATACAGGGTTACAATGTAAGGAATGTTAATATCTGAATTAAATTGTCAGACGAGGTGAACTGTTTAGTGTGACAGACTGCAACTGGGGATAGCCTTTTTGGCCATGTTGACCCAACATTTTGCTATGTGGTCTTAAAAAACAACAATAATTTGTCTTCAAATTAAAACAGTTATGAACTTTAAACCCATAATATTTCATATGTAAGCTAATGTGTGAATGGTATGGTGCACCTGAGTAAACTTGTACAAGAGAGTTACTTAATAATGAAATCAGCAGATGGGCAGAACTTATTTAAATGGTCTCTATGGACAAATTCTATCCCAAAATATTCATTACTTCACCAGTGAAAAGACCTAATTGTAAGTTTCAGGTATGTATTTATATATATATATACACACACATATATATGAAAACCACTTTCATTTTCTGCAATATTAAATAAACCCTTCTAAAGATACAATGGTTCTAAGATAATTAGCTATATATTACTATAGTAGATATTAAGCGAATTTCCATGGCTCTTCATTAGCTTAATTATGACTCAGTCTGTGTTTTCACTGCACCTATGTTTAAGGAGTGAAAATAAATGCAAATCCTTGCAATAATATCCTCCTTTTGCAAACAGAGTGGAAAGCTGGTTCTGTATAACTTATGTGAAATATTTTTTTAATTACTTTTTTATATGTATCAGTGTCTGATCTTCAAATGGATGTACATTAAGCATGATGGAGCCCTATACCTACAGTCTGGGAATAGAGTAGCTGATACTAGGGGTGATTTACAATGTACAGGTTTACCCAGGAAGGCTTAGGTGTAAATAATCTCTGTAAAGAAACTGAGGCTACTCTTACTTCTTTGGTTAGTTTTATTTTGTTACTTTCCATACTCTTAAGAATGAAAGTCAGAAGCCCGCAGGTATTTTTTCTCATTTCTGAGGAGCACTGGCTGTTACTGGTGTGAATTTAACCCAGTAGATGTCACTGTGAGTCCTGTTTGATGGTGATGAGCAGTGGACATTAGCTGAAGCAAGACTGAAATCAGTCGTAAAGCCCATGAACATACTTGGAAAGACAAGGAGATGGCAAGTTTGGGTATGGATGATAGCATTGTTCACAGTACTAAAAAAAGAATTTGTTTGAATGGTTGTGGAACGGTCTATTGTAAGACTACTACAACTGGTAAAAGGCTTGTAATTGTTTAAGAAACAGAGTGCATTGGGGACTTGATTACTTTCAAGTTTATGTTAATTTGATGACATGCTAAAAAATATTTCTCCCTTTGTTTCCGTAGCATATATTTTTTCTTGAGTTTGATGGAGACTATATAGTACAGAACAGACACTTGATTATTAAATGCTTTTGTGTAGGTACTAATCCATAACTGAAGGTACTTCCACAATTTGAGGTGATAAGCACTGCTTTGACTTACTCAGGTGCTAAAAGCCAATAAATTTGGCAAATTTAAATTTAGATGGGAATAGTGAGCAGACCAACAGATACGTCTTTAAACTGTAAAAGCAGAGCTAGTAGTGATAGCAGTGGTTATCTGTGTAACTGTCCATGTGCTTAGGAACATGTAAAGCTTCAGCAGTCCAGGCTTATATTTTCAGGTCTTTCTTGTCTTCCTGCCAATGAGAGAATAAAAATGAACATTTTGCTTTTTATGGGAAAATCTACCTAGATATGTTTCAGTTATGAGCAAATAGGATGAAGTTATAAGGTGTTGAACTTGATCACTGGATGTGGCACAGAAATTGCTAAGTCTGTAGCAGGGCCTGATAAGTCAGGTCATGTGAGGGACTAATTGGGGATAATATCACAGTTAAAAGCTGTAAGCTGAGATTCTGAAGAACCTTCCTTTTGGTACTTTGCAGTATGACAATAATTAGATAACCATTGTTAAAACCATGTACAGTAAGGATTCCTGTAGGAAAAAAAAACCTTTAAAAGTAAAAAACTTTAAAGTAAATAGACCTGTTCCAGTTACTTAATTCATAGCATCACAAGTAGAAAAAGCAGTTCATGGACTTACCAGCCCCAGGCACTTCACTAATGGACATATTAGGATGCTGATAAGTCCAGATAATGCTATTGTGCTAAAGAACTTGAAGCTTTTTCTTTCCTGGCCTTGGGGTAAAGTGTCAGTATATCAGAGCCTTAGCCACCAAGCTCATCACTCAAACACAATACAGAGCTGATTAGCTAACTGAGGATTAACAACAAAATAAATGAAGGACTAAGATTATTTTTGCCTATGATTTGTGTACACTTCAATACATAGGTTTAAACCCCTAGTTTTATTAAATACAATTATAACTGGCATGCAAGCAAAATCCCCAATCAAAAATCAGTCCATGTTTCTATTATGCCTTTATTCCCAGCTGTTCCTAATTTTTGCAGAGTTCATGTCTGTAGCCAAAAGTTCCACATTCTCCTGTGAGTCCAGGAAGAAGAAGGAGTCTTGCTAAGGGTTTAAAAAAGATTGCAGCAGTTGACAGAGGATTAGAGACACTCTCTGCTCTTCCAAAAACACTCTTTACCAAAAATTGAGGCAGTTTTGAGCAGTCTTTCTGCTAAAATGATGACAGTTACAAATTGGAAAGAGAAGTACCTTTCATAAAGCAGAACAGCCTTCACTTAATAGTGTGAAACTTTTTCCTGTTTTCTTTTTTTAAAATACCTGTGAACTTTCATGCCAAAAGCCATTTCCCCATATGCTATTGGCCTTTAAATTTATTGCACATCCTTCATTCTAAAATATCTCACACTGCTTTACAACCTCATACAAAGTTAAACACAGAAGTCATTTTGTTCCCTTTGGAAATTGAGTCAGTTCTAGTTATATATATCAGCTACATAAGCATATGGTTATAATTGTGCATAGTTTAAGATAGGAAGCGAAGAATTAATTTTTCCCCAATTAAAACTGCAAGGGAACTTTAGCAGGCAGCGCTCACCATTACTAAAATGGACCAGGGCCAATACTACTTGGTTAACGAGACAGTGCTGGAAAAGAGTCTTTCACCATAAGGAGTGATCTCAGCCTCAGCTCGATGCCTCATTCGGAGAAGACCCATGGCCTGCCTGGGGCTTCCACTCTTTAAACTCCAGCATCAGGTCTCTCACAACTCCACTGATTTCCAGCGGTGCTTAACGGGATCACTACTTATGGAAGCTTGGGCACCTCTTGTTTCAGCAGACAAGCACGCAGGTATAAAAGCCAGAGCAGAGCATTCCTTTGTGCATCACCAGAGCAAGCAAGTCACGAATGGGGTTTTTTTTCATCTGACGTTTCAAAGTGGTGTGGGAGTAAGGGAACCACATTCATCGCTGTCACCTCGCCTACACTGCAGGCTCTTGCTCCAGGTAACCACACTGAAATAGAAGCTGGCAAACTCACAAAAGGTGGAGGTAAACAGGGAAGTAAGAGAGGGAAATGATACCCCACGGAGTCCTGCATGTAGGGGAATCTGTGTCCCACACTGTTCCACCCCCCTTTATTCTAGAAAGCCAAGACATATGCAGGAAACTTCTATATAAGCAGCATTTGCTAGTAAATCCTGTAGCATTTTTAAATGTTGGTTTGAAAAACGATGGTTTCTTATTATAAATCAGGGCATTGTTGGAGCATATGTTTTCCTTGTTTCACAGATGTGACAAGTCAGTCTAATCACTTCAGGTAGTTTCTCTTGCCAGCGGAGACAGTCATTTGTGATTGACATCAGCTTTCACAGGAAATGTGATTCACGTGGAGAGGAGAGAAAAAAGAAAAGAAACAGTAGGATTTCCCAGAGAATACTTATGTGATGTTGGTAAATACACTAGCATTGAGAGAGATTCTGGACTGAAACCCGTGACTTTGCAATGTCCCAAATTGCAGGGAACGCACAGGTCACCCATTAGATGTAACAACACATGGAGGAGTCTTTGAGATCTGTTACAGGGGCACTGAGGGAAGTTATTTCCATTCAGGAATCAAACATATGTAGAGGTTCTAAGGTTTTAGATTTGTTTGCATTGCAAATTAGTGATGAAGAAACACTGTGTGAAGAAGAGAAATGACGGAAGTATAGAGGGAAAAAAAAGTTTAATAACTCCATGTGGTTTTGTTAATAATATTTTTAACAGTCCTACTTGCCATATTTTTGGAATGGACCTTACTGAATTAATTTTTCCACTGAAATGTATTTTCTTTTTTGAACAGCTTTGTCTGTAGGTGAGAATTATAAATGAAGACTATTTAAAATTCTAAAAAAATATTTTTATTAGCATCGTTCCAATGACCTGGAGGATTGGAAGTACTTTTAATAACATTTCAGTTTCATGCCTGCTGTAGTAAATGTAGAAAATCTATAGTTTCCATATTTAGTTAATGTACAAATTACTATGTAGGCAAAGAGGGGTGAAGTCATTACAGAGGGATTTTTTCAAAGAAGCTGTTAGTCTCATTCCTAATTGCACTGCTCATTTGAAGCCATAAAGGCTATAGTGGTGGATAACTTATTGAGAAGTAGCTCAATTAAACCCATTTATTTTACCTGGAGTTCATGATGCTTACTTTGGTTTAGGTAATGTAGCAGCCTAAAGCATTGATAGTACATTCAAATTATCTTAAGGGTCTGATTTTTTTCAGAATCATTTATTTTGGTGGTAAGTTGCTGTGGAGGTTTCCTTAGAACAGGACCTCTGAGTTGTTAACTAACCAGCCATCACTGGTTTTGCAGATCCAAATGATTTTTATGCTGATCTTCTATTTTGAGAGCTCAGCAGACAGACCTTTAATTGCACATAAAATATTAGTGTATCCAAAGCATTTTGTCTTTTATAAAATGTGATTCCAGACAGTCTGGCTTGGAATCAGATACAACATATGGGATTTTCTGTCTCTTTAGTAAAAACGATTCTTCCTTTCCAAGTTGCAATATAAAAAAGGTGAAAAGCTGCAGTAGAGCTGTATTTTGTAGAGAAATTTACCACTAGGCAGCAGTTTGGCTTTAAGACTTGAAGTCAGGAAGGCTTCTTCATGTGAGCAAAGTTTCATGCACAGGTTAAGTTTTGATAGCATTAGGACTTTCTTGCCTCTTAGGACATCTTGGGTGAATTGTTAATAAACCTTTCAAAACATTAGCAAAGTGAAGAAATCTGGTAAGGTCTAATTTTGGTCTTTTGCTTGTTAATGAGACAGATTCCTGACTAACAGCCTCCAGTCTTTCTGTTTGCATCCTTCAAAACCCTTTGCAGCAGTGATTCATTTTGGGTACAAGGACACCCACTTATGAGTCAGAACCAGCTAGAGAATATCCCACCGCTAAGGTTGGCAGACCAGCTTTGTATGTTGTCACTGAGAACTTAATGAACCAGGAACCTGCTCGCTTCTCCTCAAGCGAAAGAGTGAAGGGTGACTTTGAGCAAATGCTTATAAATGGTTGAAAAGAAACTAGACAAATCTAGAAGGTTAAAAACGACATAAAAGCAGAAGATGAAAGATTATGTAGCTGTATAATTAAGTATGTACCTTAGAAAATAAAAACAAAAATTAAAATCTTCCCTATTCGTTTGATGCAATGGGGCTCGACTGGGAAAGGCACATGCCATGTGTTTTTTTGGTGTTTCTAATTACTTCCTCTCATCTCCTTCCCAATCAGCCTGGGACCTTCATTGGCTAACCTTCTAATTCCCACTTTTGCAGGTGAGAAGCAAAGATTTGGCTATGACCGGTCAGGATATGATGTGGAGGAGTCTGATGGTGCAGATGAAGATGAAAATGACAATGAAGATGATGATGAAGACAGCCAGGCTGAGTCAGTCCTATCCACAACCCCCTCGGTGACAGCCAGCCCCCAGCATCACCCCTCTCGACATGGCCTGCAGGACACCGCCAGCACTGATGAAGACATCAGACTTCCAGACTGTTTTGCGGGGGTTCACACGGACTCTATGGACGGCCTGCCCAAAGCACTGCTGACAAAGATGACCGTCCTTAGCACGGTGCAGTCAGTTAGCAGGACCTCCAGGTCACCAGCAGAATTCACCCATCAGGAAGCACATGAGGATAAAGCCCAGGAGAGAGGAGCAGGTCCCTGCAGTGCTAGTGCTCCTGCATCTCCAGGTCGCCAGATGTCTGTGAATTACCCCGATCCAGAAGCAGCCTTGGACCACTCCTTAGTATCAACTGCAGCTCTTACAAAGGTAGGAATGTCTGACTCCAGGCGAGAGAGCGGGATTTTAAATCCTCCTTTTAAAGATCTTTTTGGAGATTTTTCCAAGATCAGAACATTTGTCCCTCCCTTCATTGTCAGAGTTATTAGCTGATGAGTCTTCAAGAGGGTTGACCATAATCGAAGCACAGATGTGTAGGAGTCTAGAAACAGCAATGTCGTGGGAGCACTGCTTTTCCAATTCTTAGTTTTGATTGTATTCTCCCTGAAAGGATTAATTGTAATATGGTCATTTCAGCTGAAGTTTGGAGCTGGTAGATTGTATTTCAAATAAGAAGGGATGTAACAGATATGGAGAATGAACATACGGTGGTGGTTATGAAGTTTTCAGAAGAAAGTGATAGGATTCAGAAGTCATTTCACTCTGAAATACGACAATAGAATCGTTGGTAGTTCCTAAGGGAAATTAATCTAGCCCCAAAGGTTTTTTGCCTTATCGCTATAAAAAAATTGTGCAATTGCTTATCTCTCCTTCAAATATGCTTAGTAGTAGAATTAGAAAGAGCACCAGATGTTCAAGGAAACTAAGAGATTGCCCTTGCACAATAACAAAAGGAGAGATGAGCACAGAACTGAGACCTGAGTTGCCAGTGCTCTCAGTTTTTCTCCAAGCTGAAAGAACATTTTAATCAGAAAAGGATCAATGTTGCCCATGCCTCTTCTGCTCACACAGCTTTACAGAGTGTGCAGAAAGATGAGGTCAGCCTGTGTGCAAGGCTGCAGTAGTGTTCAGTAGTTCTGGCAACTGTTGTCCGTAAAACTCAACTGAGGAAGTCACAGAGGGGAGCTGGCAAATGTTAAGCCTTTTACAGTTCAGCAGTATTTTAGTGGATTGTAATGGGGGTGGTACAAGTCACATACATGATTTACCTTAAGGATATCTCTTCAAAGTTTTGAATCCTTACTGCAGACCATGAAGGCATTAGAGCTTTCCAGAATAATGCTCAGAAAAATGTGATGCAAAAGGTAATTTAAATAATGGAGTGGTTACTGCCTTCTCTGACTAATGCATTGTTTACAAATAGTATATGCATACAGTTATAGAAAAACAAGCAGCAACAAATTTTGAAAAGCATAAACTGTAAGTAAAAATTTCATTCTAGTTTAAATACTTACTGGCCTGGTTTTTCTTTGAAAATCTGGATTTATTTTTTTACAAAATTCAAGGAGAAACAGTAAAAATTATTGCTGCATCTCATTCTTTGACACGGATTCATTCCTGCTTGTAAGAACTGTGAGTCTGTATGGCAAATGTAAATTGGAGTGATTCTGTAGTATGACAAATAAAATATAGTGATCTCTGCTCACTGTATACCTGCCACAAAACGGGTAGGATCTTAATATTTGAATTTTGCATTTCAGTTGTTGCAGATAGATACCAGAAAGACATTTGATTTCATTGAACAGAACCATTGAAGACTCAGTAAAATATTCACACAATTAAAAATGGTGAAAGGTCTTCTTTAATATAGCACTAATAATTGTCTACATTAATAGATTTTTTTTAAAAAAAGGGCACATAAGCAATACAAGGCAGTAATTCCTATCCAGACTACCTCATCCTTTCCCAGACCCAAAGAAGTGACAGCCGTGTGTCTGATGGTCAATCTACAGTCTGTTCCTGTTGTGAACGGTTGTGGATCCCACTTCTTGCAATTGAAACGAGGGATTGAGATAGCTCAGGAGGGTTGTTGTGTGTTCCTTCAAAAGCAGTCATGCGAGTTTATCAGGATTTCTTGTGAGGTGTCAGACAGGATGTAATTCTGAGTAAAATGGTGGCTTCCTTCTTATGCTCATCTTCCCATTTAGACTGGTCGGCACTGCGTAGTCAGTAAATCATGTTCTCCTTTAACCAATACATTTCCTACCAGTGGTGTTCAGAAGCATTTCTGTTAATGTGCTGGGTTTGTGCCTGCTCTAGAGATTTCTTGAGAGTTTGGTCAAAGCCATAGAATTACAGTTTAGGACTATATAAACTAAATAAGGTTGCACCACTCTTTATGTGTTATGAATTAAGCCTAAAACTAAAAGATACTGCGAGACTGCAATTGCAGTTTAAGACTTCTCATTTTAGGTCTTTTTAGGAAAGGAGTCGCCAGCCTTGGTTGGTAACACAGGCGATATGAGAAGAAAAGGGAGGATATAAATACGATTACTGGTCCAGGTTTGAGCACCAAATCACACGAGCTGAGGCAGCAGTGGGATGTGGGTCCCACATCTCACTCCAGTATCTGCCCATCACCTCCCTCTCTGCAGGCACTGTAGCTGTCACCCATCTCTTGACGTTGCTTATCACCCATCTTCCAGGTTACAAGCACCTACAGACGGATGTGCCGTGATGCTGCTTCTGCCTGCTGGAGGCTGTAATGCCTTCAGGAGAGGAACCCGAGGCATCAAAAATGTCAGCTTATGCTTATTTAACCTTCTTGCCTGAGGCAATTTCCACAGAAAACAGTTCTCCAAAGCCTTCTGCCTCCTTAAAAAATACATACAAAGGATATTCAGCAAGGTTTTCAAGTACTGGTGTTGAAGGGAAATTAGGCAGGGTAATTAGGAGAGGAAAATTCAATTAGTGGGCAAGGAAGGAGCTGGAAAAAGAAAGGAAGGAAATTAGTTCATTGTTCAGGCTGGGCAGTATATAGTGTGAACCAGTTTGTTGTTGCTTTTTCTTAGAAGGGGGTGTGGGAAGCACTCCCAGCTACCCTGCATTTTCGTTTCACCCCAGGACCGCCACACTAACACACCTGTGTTGTTCTCCCCTAGAGCACGGCCTCCGTCAGCTCTCCCCCCTCGCCAGCAGACCGCAGCCTGCAGACGGCCGCGCCGCCACTGCCCTACGCCGAGATCCCCGGGGAGAAGCTGGCCGGCGGGTGCCCGCAGCATGTCAGCGAGCCGAGGGCTCCCCAGACCCACCTCTTCAGCCACCTGCCCCTGCACTCGCAGCAGCAAGCCAAGGCGCCCTACGGCACGGTCCCGGTCGGGGGCATCCAAGTGGTCCCTGCCGGCCTGGCCACCTACTCCACGTTTGTCCCCATCCAGGCGGGGCCGGTGCAGCTCACCATCCCCGCCGTGAGCGTGATTCACAGAACTACCAGCACCCTGGGCGAGGCGGGCGGCGGCGCAGCCACTGGCGCCACCAATCCCATGGGAGTGGCCGAGGTGAACAGCGTGGTGCCCTGCATTCCCATCGGCCCCGTGAGCGTGCCGGGCATCCAGGGGCTGGGTGCGCCCAGCCTGCAGCCGCTGCCGCCACTGGGCATGGAGACAGTGAACATCCTGGGCCTGGCGAACACCAACATTGCCCCGCAGATGCGCCCCTCGGGCATTACCTTGAACGCCGTGGGACTCCAGGTTTTGAC
Organism: Aegotheles bennettii; assembly: GCA_013398125.1. Taxonomy (NCBI): domain Eukaryota; kingdom Metazoa; phylum Chordata; class Aves; order Caprimulgiformes; family Aegothelidae; genus Aegotheles; species Aegotheles bennettii. Next base: position 115,133 of record VZRW01001555.1, read on the forward strand.
CGCCGGCGCAGCCCCGCAGGGCAACCCCAGCCCGCAGGCCCACCTCCCCGGCCTGCAGATACTGAACATCGCCCTGCCGGCCCTCGTGCCCTCCGTCAGCCCCGCCAGCGCCGAGGGGCAGGGACCCACCGAGGGACAAGGAGCCGCGGGCAGCAAAGCCAGCGAGGCCCAGCCAGAGCCTGCTCCTGCCAGCTTCCCCGCGGCCGAGGCCGGCAAGGCTGCTTCCCCTCCAGCGGCAGCCGGCAGCCAGTGGTACGGCGGGAAGAGCCATCCCGAGCCTGCCCCGCCGGCCGACTACGAGCGACCCGACGGCCCGGGCAGAGCCAATCCCGAAAAGCCTGACCTCGCGAACCCAGCCAAGCCAAAGCGCGACGTCCCTGCCCTCCAGGCGAAGAGGGCCGCCCTGGCAGAGCCCCGCTCCAAGGCGAACCCCGAGGCGATAAGCAAGTCCCCGATGCACAGAACTGTCTCCCCGGACAGACAGGTACCCCGGCCAGCCGCCCCGCCCCGGCGGCAAAACACGGTGCAGTTTAGTGATGGCAGCAGCGACGATGAGGATAGACTCGTAATAGCAACCTAGGTTTTGTTTCTCATTGTGGTTTTTATTTCGGGGGTTCTTTTTTTTATAACACTGAACAGGTTTCTTTGCAAACCTTCCTTTCCTTAAAGCACATTTTTCTGACACAAACCCATTACTAATCTTTGTGCAATCATGAACTCTTGACCAATAATTGTTGTTTCTTGTCAGCTCCAGCCATTTTTGTACATGGTGTATAGACGATTGTGCCTTTTTGGAGTTTTATGTTTAGAAACCTGTACAGACTGTTGAATATATATATATAATATATATATATATAA
>VZRW01001555.1:116000-148088 GCA_013398125.1 Aegotheles bennettii
ATATAATATATATATATATAAAATATGTATATTAAAACCAGGTAGTTGCTTGTGTTTAGTAAGTAAACATCCTATGTCAGATAAATAAAGGATTAAATTATATGTTGCACTGTTAAATGTAAATTTTTATGGCTGTGGGACAAAGTTTCTGTGTACAGATCTAGTATGTAAAACTCCATATTTATTGTATCCATATTAGTCTTGGAAAAGGGTCTGTCCATCTTTCTTGTGTAAGACGGTAGCTTTACACTTCAAAGAGAAATACAGTATCTGTGTTATGAAATATTACAGTAAAATTTTGTTTACTGACTTTACCATTGCTTACGTTGTGCCTTCTTGATGCAGCCCCGGTAGCCGAAGAGGCGCTCGACTCGTTCCTTTTAGCACCGTTCCAGCTGCGTTCAGCTGGGAAGGATCCAGTGGTTGGTGTGTGGCCCCATGGTCTCACCTGCCACGGGACAGAGAGTTTGCTCTTCAGGCTCACTCGGAGCAAAACCTTCCATTTCAAAACATCCACCAAAGTGGGGAGGGAGTCCTTCAGCTTTCTGTAGAGCGCGCATCCATCCGCCTTGCGTTTTCCTAACTAAAATTTGAAGACTTCCCTGAGGGAAAATAGCAAAAGGGTCAAGATGAAATATTTTTTTATTTGTAATCTTGGAACTATAAAACCACTTTTTATTGACATTAAAGTGTTGTTACGCAAGAAAGGAATAATTCTTTGTGTGTTCTTAATTGCAAAACTTGCCATACAGTTGGTGAAAATGCCACTGCTGTAATGAGGATTTGGCATTACCAATTATCATCAGCTTCTTACGAGACTGCATTTCAGGTGATCTTCGTTTATGGGTAGACAAAGCCAATTTCTCCCTAAAAACAGCTTTGTCTTATTCATACAGGGGAAAAAAAGGGACTAGAGGTCTTACACATAAAATTAATGTGCCCTTAAATCAACAAACACGTCATTGTGAGCATACAAGACATGGATGGATCCCAGAGTAATGAAATTTAATAAAATTCTGTTGACACATGGTGAAAACAACATAAAGTTACTAAGAATTTTTTAAGGTGTTCAACTATTGCAGGAGACAAATCTCATGTGCTACAGGCCCACACATTCCTGAAAGTTTCAAATTGACCTGGGATTCATGTTGTAATTTTTAATTAGAGTTGGTTTTCTGCTGTGTCTATCGCGTTTAGTTTTTATAGAAGTTTATAAAACCATTTTAACAACCAAATTCCAGTAGGAAACTGGAAGATTTACATTAAAAGCATGATCACTTTTATGGAAATAACAAGGAGGAATGCATATAAAACAACTGGAAGAAAAGGGTGGGAAGCAAATATTGGAAAAAAAATATCAGGAGTGAACCTGAATGTGAGTTGGGCTGCGTTGTTTACTGGTTAATTTCTGTACCCAGCTCAAAGAAGTAATTCATACCTTGTGCTGCTGGTATCCAGCACTATCCTAGATCCATTTTTAACTTTGCATTGGCTTTTGTACTATACTCACATGGTACTCATTATATTATTCCATTACAGTGTGTTGTAAAACTGTAGGCGCTGTTGGGTGAGCTTTATTAACTTTCCGAGCACTTCAGTACCAGAAAATCATTTATATTACTGTGATTATCAGCCATTTGTACTAATACAGCAATTAGAAACGCACGTACTAGAAAGGAGAAATTAACTCTCAGCTCAGACACGGGTGTTGGTACAATTCCTCACTGTGCAGAGCCTCACCGAGGGCCTGAGCCCCTGCACCACGAAGCACTCTCAACTCACATTGAACTTAATGAGAGTTAAGAGTACTTAGCACCCCACAGCATCAGACTTCAAATTTGTGAGTGTCTTATGTGCAACCACTGTGTAAAATGTCACTGTGCATCTGTATGTTCTTTTTATAAACATGTAGTGATGTTAACGTGTTTTACTATCATTTATACCAAACGAGAAATTCCCTGAACCAGCCAGAGTCAAACAAAACAACATTGCTGCATTAAATATGCTTTGAGAGCTTGAAACTTCTGCTAGTAGAATCAGGTGAAGGTTTGTATTTAATGAACTCAAGAAACTTTGCATTGGTTTTGGCTTCTCTAAAATGGACTTACCAGTACACTTACCAGTAAGCTAGAACTGTGATAATTAATTTGAGCTTATTTGTCTACAGCATGACACACAAAAAAAAAGATGACTGGATCAAATGCGTTTACAACAAAGTAAACTATCTCAAAAATTTTGAATGCCATCACAAGTATCACAATTTCTCTGAGCTTTAAAAGGATGCAGTAGGTCAGAAATTGCTGTTCCACAAGCCCCAAAGTCCTGATTTTACTACCCATTTAGAAACTCCAGAGATTTACAGTCTACACATCTTAAATCTTTACTTGGCTAGCAATTGGTGGTGTGCTTGTGTTCTAAGGATTAATTCCAGGAAGCCACTAATTTAACAGAAAATTCAACCTGGTGAATCAGGCGATCTACATGTGTCTCTTTTCTATTCTAGGCGTTCTGAAGACATCAAGGTCAAGAGACAGAAGCAGTATCTTGAAGAATAAGAGTGACAAGACAGCAGATATGTCATGAAGAGGAATGTTAAGAAATTTGTCATTTGGTAAGTTAATAGCAGGACGATAGATGGAAAGGACTAAGAGACTGGGTACTAATTGATAGTGAGCAATCATCACACTTAGCCAGGCAGAGCAGATGAGCCGTATTTCAAGCAGGATCCCCACTAACACTGAAAAAATTAGCAGGTAGTTGCAGGTAGTTCACTTTTCTAGAAGATAGATATTTGTGGTCCTGAACATTACACAGTTTCCCTCCCCTCTGGCATGTTTCCAAATGGACATTCCTTGAGGTGCCTCTACAATTTGTGCAACGGGGAAAAAAAAACAAACTAGGAGTGTGACCAGAGCTGAGAGAAGGTTAAACTCCATACCTCTCCTCTGCTAGTGTCTAGCAGTTTCATTTTAATCATGCATGTAACCAACATCTATATTATATGTCAGCATACCTGGGTGGCCTGCATCAGCACAAGCCTGTGACCACTGTGATAGGGATTATGTTTTCATTCTTAATTAATTCCTTTTATTTTAAATTGCATTGTATCTTCCTTTATTCTCTTGCCCAGAGTCATTAGTGATGGGGAAATAGCACTGCCCTTGCCATAAGGATCCTTCTGCTCAAGTCAGTAGCAAATATCTCAGAGACTTGCCAGTGCAGGATTAGACTGCTCTTCAAATGGTGTAAATTATCGCAGCTGAATTGGAGTAAATAGCACCCGGGCTGTTTACTCAGGGATCAATTTTTAACGACTTTGTGAGACACCCTCTGGCAAATCCAGCACAGCTGTTTAAACACTGAAAGGCCAGGGGAAGTGTTGCTCCTCCGTGTACCCTGGCACAGTCTGGCATCTTCACACAACCTCATCAGGAGGGTGCAGCAGGTGCTAGCTAAAGACGGGGTACAAATACAGCTACAGGAAGGACATGGCATTGTCAGCTTCTGTGAGACCCATGCAGATGCTTCTCTGTTTGTCTGCCAAAAGCCCTCACTAGAAAAAGAATTGACTGGTAGCCCGTAGCTCTTCTCTTTCAACTCGGGCCCCAATTGATTTCTCATGGCAATATGTGATGTTTGCTGGTGATGTGGGTGTGTGATTTTGAAGGCGGCATGTTCCCCTGCTGTCCGTGTAACAATATTGGGTTTGGAACGTGGACTCTCTGTTCTCCATCTGGGCTTTAATAAGCTACAGCATGACCTACCTGTCACTTCCTAGGACAAGCCCTAAACCAGAGACAGCCACTTTTGCTATAACTGGCCTCGAATCTCTTGATCTGTATCATTACATCCCCAGCCGCAACTCCTAACTTGAAATAAACCAAACTTAATAGGTTCAGGGATGCCCTGCCCCACATTGAGTACTGCTGCTGTTCACACTCCTACTCCTTTCACTTCTCAAGTATCTTGCTGTAGTTTCAGGTTGCTGTAAATCATGCCCTGAGGCTAAAGCAGCCCGCAGCTGGTCCATATCAGCCAGTCCTCTGTTAGAAAGTCCGACAGCAGTGTTTTGCATACAAGCAAATTCAAACGCACATGCACATCACGTTTGTTTCATCTCAGACAACATCGTTAGGCTGAAGACAGGGCCTGGCCCACCCCACAAACAAAGATAGGCAATAAAACAAAGACATACCAAGCTTTACACTTAGCTAAACATTCTGTATGAGTTCTTAACTCGCCTCGAGTTTACTGACGTGCATGTTAAACAGAATATAAAATTAATTTGTCACTGTACAGTTAATTCCAGAAGTCCTCATTTTTTGCAAGATAATCCCTACTAAGGTTTTATAAACACTTCAGTTTAAACCTGTAAACTGCCTTTCAAACGTGTTTAACATGGAGATTGTTTCATCAAAACAATAAAAAATACTCAGTTTCAGCATGAGTGACTTGCCAAAAGCCAGAGAAACCAAACAATCTACAAGTAAGAGTGCAATCTTACAATCTACAAGTAAGCTCAAGATAGCCTTCAGCTGATTCGTTTGACAGGCCACTGCTTCTGATGCTTTTGACACATCCTTTGAGACCAGTTGCATCTCATAGCAGGGAATCCTTACCTTGCTTTCATGGTTTATAATATGAACAATAGGTGTCATCCAGCTTAGGTGACTGTTGTGGTCAGTGTCTAGTTGTGAATGTTACATTATGAATATCTTTTTTAAAAAAAAGTGGCTGGAATTGTCTTTCCTAGTCTTAAGGAATGTTCCTTGCTTGTAAGGGGTCTCCACACCTACAGATGGCCCTTCTTAATGATGCGTAAAATACCAGAGAATTACACCACATAGAAACCACTTAGGGCTTATACCTTTGAGGATGAAACCACTGTCTTAGGTCTAGACATTGGATTGCTAACTCTATTGCTGGCTTAGAATAAGAACAAGCTACTTTAAAATACTTCAAATTGATTATTAGGTAATTTTATGTGGAATGTCTGTGGGTGGATGAGCAAGCAGCAACAAGGGTGTAACAACATATAATTCATTGATTTGATGTTCATGTTTTGTTCCAGAAATGCTGAACCAAAAAAAACCCTTATGGCAAAGATGTTGCTGTTGTTAGGTTTGCACCTACTCTTCTCCTCTCTGTACTGGCCAGGCTACTCACAATGTTAGGAGATGACTGGTGATTTTCAGATACTCCATGGGAGATCCAAGGAAACCATGCTGGCTGAAAGATGGCAAGGCTTCACATTCCTACAGCTCAGTCATGGAAAAAAACCTTGTCCTAAGATGAGTCAATTAGCTAGGCATGCTTAGTTGTCTTTGGTAATAATGGGCTTGTTTTCCCCAATAAGGTCAAATGTTAAGGCTTGTTTGGTTTTGTGGCTGTACTATTTAGTGTATTGGAAATCCCTTAGCATGCATGAGGCATTTGTGCTGGAAACAGGTCAGCTGAAGGCTTTTTCTAAAGTCAAATACCCCTAACAATTCCTCTTTTTGTTAACTGGTTACAACATCCCTCTTAGGCTTCAGAAGTTCCATCAAAACCAGTCGCAGGTCCTTTACTTCTAAGGTGCTTTAGTGTCGGTACCTAAACGTCTTACAACTGGATTTCTCCTCCTGAGAAACAAAACATGATTTGACGTGACAGCTGCATCTCACGTACAGAAGCTCTCTGATAAAATCCTTGGCTGTTAGGAGTTACTCCCCACCCCGTCAGCTTGCAGGTCCACAAGCAGCCATGAAAGTGAGTTTGCAGCCCTCTCATTTGCACAGGGCTTGTCCCCATCCTTTTCCCTGGGATGCCCATGTGAGGCAGGAGTGATCACTGGACACGTACATGCAGTGAGGGACCTGCATGGAGGGAGCATCACTGCAAACATCCCCCAACATCCCAGGAGCACAGGGCCACGGCATGCCAGCAGGGATCTTGCTCAGTACTTGGCCTCTGGAAAAGCAGTTAGGTGCCATCAACAGGACCTACCCAGACTTCCCCCTTCCCAGCCTTTTTGACCAAGGTGTATCAAGTCAAAATGATTAAAAAGCACCTTCTGACAAATTTTTGACGAATCAGAATATTTTTATTCTGTTTTGATGAAACAATCCCCATGTTTGAAAGACAGTTTACAGGTTTAAACTGAAGTGTTTATAAAACCTTAGGGATTATCTTGCCCAAATTTCCTGTTTGAACAGAAAGTTGCTGCAGCTCAGTTCCTGCTAACGCTCAAAAACTCCCCCCAGCCTGAGCTGCTGCCCTTCTGGCACCCACTTGTCCTCTAGCAATAAGGTAGTTTGCTTCTGCGAGGCTCTCCATGCCTTGGGCATGCTGTGTGCAGAGAGATCATGTCCTTTACACAACCACAAGGGCTTCATTCTGGAAATGTGAGGAAGAGGAAAAGGAGATGGCGATGCTCACTTCCTAAACACTCAGCCACCAATACTGCAGCAGCAGCAGCAGCCTCTGCCACTCAGCCCGGGGGGTGCAAGGAAGGGTGCAGTCACCATCCTCTCGAGGGAGGCTGAAGCACACTAGTGCTGCACCAGCTCTCTCCTCACCTAGCAAGGGAGGTGATGCCCCTCGGTTCCCCCCCATAAGTGGGCACCTTCAGTAGTTATGCCTCTTTCCCAGGAGGCTGCTCCAAGCTCCTGTGTTCTAGCCTAGGCCAGCTGCAGGCAGTCACTGGCAGAAATGAGGCCACGATACAAGAGAGAAGCCAGGCTGCAAGGCAGAGCAAGCTGGGGAGAGTACCATGCTGTAACCAGGCTCTTGGGTTGTTCAGGCACAGGAAGGCAGCACCCTGTATTTCAGCCCTGTTGCCCAGCGTTAGGTGTGTCCCTGGTTTGCTAAAACAATCTAGGAGCCAGAACAGAAGCAAATGTCAGAACAGTGCCTCTTTGCAGAGCAGAAGCCATGTTTTTATCTGGACACCAGGCAGTTTTGTTCCCCCAACAAATCAAGTGGGTGGTTCAGAAACCATTTTTGACACTTAGTGGTTTAAATTGTGTTTCTCTCTTTCTTTGTTTACTCCCATGCCTATAATCATCTGTGACTCTTTCTTATTTACAGTGTTTCAGAGCATCAGCTCACATGCCTAGCACTGATTAATTCTGCTGGACTGGATAACTGGCTCCCCTGTGGATATCCTGTTTTCCTGTGAATCACTGTTGCTCCTTGAGACATCCTCCAACTCAGATCAAAGGTCCAGAATGTATTAGATATGAAGACATCAGACAGCTCAAACTGATTAGAAAAGACACACACAAAGAAATGCATCCCAGCTTCTCCCTCCTGTCCTGCTGAAAACTGGCATGGTGAACACAATCCTAAGCATTTGTTATAAAAGAAACAGTAAAAAGACAAAAAGAAGAAAAAAGGAGAGACCTTGGAAATTTAGTTTACCCAGAGTCTTCTATAAATTCCCTTTTCTAAGTATTTGCACTTTTGTACTTACTCAGTTCTCCCTACTGTCAGAAACTTTTCAGGCTGGATCCTCATCTGATGGAAAACAACATCTGTGAGCTTCAGCAAGGGCTGTGCTAACTGGATCAGCAGAGGACTTGGTACTATCTATTTATGTATTGAACCTTGCCTACAAACACACAGATTAAAGGAACTTGAAAACACGTGGTCTATTTTTTCAAGTTTATGCAGTCTGTTGTGTTCTTGATGTTTTTTGGGCCAGAAAATTAAGACAAAGCCTGTTGTCATGGGCAGTCTTCTACTGCCTTCAGAAGGGCCAGGATTTGACTCAGGGGTTTTTAAGGCTAGAGCATGGAGAGTACCTTACGACAGAGCGTGGGTATTTCTGGCACAATGGGAATTGCTATTAATGACACCGGAAAGTGATTTTTTAATTTATTTTTTTTAACCTGGCATTGCTCCTTCAAGCAAATTAAAGTCTAATGCATTTGCATTTCTACGTGTCATTAACCCAGACACCTACTGCAGGGCCTGAAGCTTGTGTCTGCTGGCACGACTAAATCCCTCTAATGCGCTTTTCCTGAAGCACTGAGGGAATCTGGGGTCTCTCTTTTTGAAGCTGACTTGCTATTTTGACTAATTGCTTCTGGTAACAGTTAATAGCATTTTGCAAAGGCACTTCATCTGCTGACAGCAGATTGATGTAAGGAAGGGACACAGTTCACATTTCCAAAGGGAGCATCGGGAAACCCATTACCAGCTTCATTAATCTGTTAATAATAAAATTAAAGCACAAATAAAATGTGACAAATTGGGTTCTGTTGTGAAAGTCACTTTAACAGGAGGCTCTGAATAAAGGTCAAAACAGACTCTGATTTCTGCTGTGTTTTAATAGCAGAATCAGAGGAGAGCATTGTAGAAATACTGTAATTAATCTGGCGATACTATAATCATCCCCAAACGATACAGAAATAGTTTGACAAGTGATTTTTTAATATATATTTTTTTTCCTTCAGCACTTTTACAAAACCTGGAACATAAAGCTTTGTCACACAACATTTAAGTGCTAATCCAATTTCCCAGGAAGCTTTCAACAGTGTAGGTACAGTAGATGGGCTTACTTTCCCTGTCCGTGTACTTGTGGCTGTTACCTCAGTCAAAACTCAAGTTTACCCAGCACAGGGGCAGAAGAGAGAAGAAAAGCCTTGCAGGTGCAGATCTCCTAGCAGCAGTCACAGAAATGAGCCTGACATTTGAAACAGGCTTCATCAAGCACTCAACAGGCCAGAACAGACATCCCTTTTCTGGCAAGGACAGGGTTGGCTTGCCAGAAGCCTTTGTTTAAAATGAAAACTGTATAAAGTCATCTTACCATCCACTCCTTCTTTTAGGGCTATCCCCCAAACCTGTTGGTGCCCCCAGCATCTCTAACATCAGCTTTCCTAGCTGCACCCTAGGTTAGTGGGATATCTTAGTCAAGCCTCTACACTTAAATAATCCTCCTGCCAGGACCTTCAGCTAATACCACAGAAACGAAACTGGAAGAATGAGACCAATTCCAGCCTCTCCGAGGCACGGTGTTAATGGGTTCTGTAGAAAAATGTCCAATTTATCTAAGTTGCTGCTTATTACGGTTGAGCAATTGACCCAGACACAATGAGTTGCAGAGCAGGATTCAGGGATGCAGCTGCAGCGGACGGAGGGCTTCCTGCAGTCTGGCAAAGCAGCTCTGCTGAGAGCACCTGAACCAAAGGCACACTTATTAAAGAACCCAGCCAGGCAAACAAATATATAAACATGTTAATGTGGAGTGTTTGAAGAGAATGGCTCATTAAGTTGGGCAGGATGACTGTATGGAAAACTGATTGCTCTATTTTAAAAGTCAGCAGGAGGAAAAGGAGGTGGCTGTCCTTTCAGTTCACGCAAGCCAAGAGGAGTCTGTACAGTGTTCCTCTCCTCCAGTCATTTCAGGGATAATCTCAGGCTCCCAAGAGACCAGATTTGCAGTTTGAGAAGCACCAGGTGGAGTTAGTTATGTCAGGAAAGAAGCAGGATAAAGAGGGGGAGAGGAGGGCACACTTGTCACCTGGTCTCTGAAAGGAGTTTGCAGTTACTCGTGGGAGGTGTGAAGAGTTGGGTGAGGAATTGCCCCAGTGTTGATGGGCTGGGGCCTGGGAAAGGAGAGAAGCCTGGAGTAGATGTGTGAAAATGCTGATAGGCTGGAAATCGGACACAAACTAGGCTCAGAGGCCAGGAACTGCGTGGGTTGTGAAATGGGCTGTTAAGCAGGGAGATGGAGTATGTGAGGGAGAGAGGGGAGCAAGAAGGCAGCCTGCTCTGGATGGAGCAACCTTTCATAAGCACTGCGCTGTCTCAAAGGAAGGGGCACGACAGAGTCTCACACAGATGAGCAGATTTTTTGCCACAACACGTAGCAGGAGTCCTACTCGTGCTCAGTCTGCCTTTAGCTGCTTGCTTTATGCTCAGTTTCATGCTTAAGATCTATTGGTTATTAATGTCAAGTCAGGTCTCTAATTTTTATTCTAGTGATTTGAGCTCTAGAAGTGCAGCTATCAATCTGGTTCAGCCTAGGTTCACGGAGAGGTAAGCACTCCGTGCCTGGGGGAAGATTTTGGGCAAAGCAATGACAAGCATGTCTAGGATTGCAGATGCCTTGGGAGCTGGCGGTTGCCTGATTTGAATTTAGTTAGTTGGAGACTCTCTGCTGCCTTTCGTCTGCTCAGCTAGAGCTCACGGAGCATCTCTCCTGCTATTTCCTACCTCCTTGTTCCCATTTCCTAGCACTACCCCATTTCCTATCCTTCTGAAATTAGTCTCTTTCATGCAGTGCTTGTAGAAGGAGGGCTGAACAAGAAGGGCAGTCTCCACTTGGTTTCTCCCTTTCTTCCTGCTTGTAGCTCTTCTGTTTAGCAGAGACTTGTGCATACTTGGCCCAGTGTGAACCTGGGGGAAATGGTCAGAACAATTGTAAAAGACCATCCCAGGGGCTGTTTGACACCTACCAGGTTGTTGAGTGTTCCTTGAAATCTTAGCTAGACCCTGTTGCATCACAAGGAGGGGAGCTTCATCCTACTGCTGCCTGCCCATGTGTAGGATCCTGCAGCTGCCTGTTGCAAAGGCAGTAATGCCCCAGGCTTTTCTTCTGTTCCTTTCTAGATATATGCCTCTCTCATAACTGCCTTCTCTTTCTCCATCCCAAAGAGTTCTGCCCTGTAAAATATTAGAGAGAACAACCCTATGCAGAGAATTAATATCAAATAGGTATGACCTCAGGCCTGAATGTCCAAACATGGCTCCTCTCCAGTCAGTACAGTATAATTCCAGGATCAGCATTTGCTCTGAGTAATTCCACCTCTGTATTGGATGAGCCATAATCAAACCAAGAGAAATCTGACATCTATTGCTTTAACAGTTTTATTGCCACCTTCTTTCTCTTCCTTTTCAGACAGTAAATGTTGACTAAAAGACATTTTTTAAACAAGGTTTATGTATCCTGTAACCCTCTAAAATACATTTCTCCATAAAGGTAAAAGAAGATGCCAGGTGAAAAACTGCCTTTGTGTTCAAATCCATGTTGCTCGTGGGCAACAGCACTGAACTTCATTTATTCCTGTCTCTTCAGATAGTGAATAACAGAACACGTGTACCATTCTGCATGGAGGATTGGGATTAGTCAAACAAAGCAAAGAAACATTTATTTCATGTTGAAAAATTAGGGATCAGAGTGTCTATTTAGAGAGCTAATTGCTTTTTTGTTTTATTTCTTTGTTCTTTTTTAGCAGTGGCAGTCTCAGCACTGTGCCCACAATGTACTTAGTTTCTCTCTGTTGCTCCATACATATGCTCTACATCATTCTACATCTTCTGCACCATTCTATGATTCTATGATAAAACCAGATGCCTCCTGCTCTACAGATTTTCCTTTCAACTGTGCCATGGAACAGCAAGGGATAACAAGGCAAGCATGACATCAGAGCCAGTGGGGCTGGGGCTTCATGGATGGACATGAGGTGCAGTCCCACAGCCCCAAGCACAGAGAACAGAGCAGACCTAGAGTCTCTGAACGGGGGCGAGTCCACAGCAGCCAGACAGGTCCAAGTTCAAACCAAGGCATCAGCCCACAGGTTAGGGTCAGGGTCAAAATTGTCCATGGTCAGGCAGAAGCATGGCTACAACTAGTGCAGGTGAGGCCGAACACCAGACCCTCAGCTGAAGATCAATGTTAAAGCTAAGCACCTACATGCCTATCTGATGTGCCAGACTCATCTATAGGAACAACCATCACAAAACTTCTCTGAACGGCTGCTGTCTCTCCTTCAAGAGGCTCTTTTTTAAAAAACTCTGCAGGGCTTCTCACAGTAAAACAAAACAGTAGGAAATAGAAAATAAATAAGCTTTTTGCAGCAAAATAGTAGCCTGCCCAAGATAGAGAGAAGTATAGCTGCTGGTAGTTGGGAAAACCAAGTTATCACAGGAAGAGCCCAAATGAGGGATTTTTGGGGGGGGGGAGGTGGTGGGAAAGGAAAGGGCTATTCAACCTGGCAAAGAACAAAGAAGAAGCAAAAAGCAAAAGCTGGAAGCTTAAGTGAGACATGTGCGTTGTTACAAAGACAGAAGGCAAATGAGGATGCATAGCCAATATGAGAACAGTTTAATATGGGGTGTTTCCCATTCCTTTCAGTCTTATGTCAATATTTGGATAACTTTCTCCATGGCTCAATCAGAACTTCCGAGCTCGATGCAGAATTTGTTGAATGAGACTCTTCTGCCTGTATTAAACAAAAGGTAGAGTTGTAATGTTCCTCATGGCTGTAAAATTTATGAGCATATGAATTTATGGGACTGGAGTTTACTTTTAAGATCCCAGTCTCTGGCTGGTTGCCTGGCTGGGGTGAAGGACATATCACCTGAAGGTGATGGGTTGGACACCGAGTCATTACTGCTCTCCAGGCACTTAATCTGTCACCAGTATCCTCAGCTGAGAGCTGGACCCAACTGAGTATTTTCAACACATTTTCTAGGGAGAGTTTCTATCCTAAGGTCCAAGCCTGAAACCTGCCATGATTTATGTGCTTGACACACTACAAGTAGTGCCACTGAGACACTGGGGCAACCGCCATCAAGTCAATCACAAAGCATAAAATCAGGTGTATATCCAGTCAAAGGGACGACTTATTGCTGCTAAGACTAAGATGAGTGAGTCTTTGAAGTTTTAGGGCCCAGAAGGATCAAAACAAGTGTAGACAAGAAAGTACCACTGAGCCTGGTTTTGTGTTTGCAGGCACTGCAGCCTCTTAACCAGTTTAAAAGCACAGATTAAACCTTGATGCTGGAGATGTAAGGGAAGATCTATTGTGAGCAAAGATACTAATAACTACTGAATGGGGTCTCCTTTTCATCAGTGGAAGGTAGCATCTCCCAGGTTGGGCAGGAGCCCCAGTCAAGTTCCTGCAGGCAGCAACATGAGGCTATCAGCCAGGGCATGGGGACAGGCCTGGGAGGAGGGGACCACCAGTGGCAGGCAGAGGCACAAAATGCTGCCGTCCTTGTGCCTGGAAGAAGGAAGGTGTCATCAGAGCCAGGAGTGTGGCCAGAGGATGGGACTGCTTGGGTCAAGAGCTGAGGGGTCAGCAAGCCCAGACATTTCAGAGTGAAAGAAATAACGCCCTCGCATGTTCAGTGAAGCAGGACTTTATAACCTGCCTCCTCTCCAAGCAAGGTCGCACCAGAGACATATGTGCATTTCTATATATGGCTATATATTATATATATTATATATTATATATCTACTTCTTTCTATATACGGCTATATGTTTCTGTCTGTCTCCCTCTAAGGAGGAAGAAAACCAGTCAGGCCCCAGATTAGCAACTGCTTTGGCAGCCCAACATCTGCAAGAAACATACGGCTGCGATCCAACTATTAAGTTTTTTTCAGGACCGTGAGACCCTCCCTAATGGGATCTTCTTTCCCCCTCCCTCCCCTCTCCTCTAACACTTGCCAGTCTTAATTTCATTTTAGCTATAAGAGTCTCTTTGCTCCTGACATTTCCTCATGCCTTCCCTAAGTAAACCTGTGTTTATGACATTAAATACATTCACTGTGTATTGGTATCAAGCAATTGCTTTTAAAAGATAATCTTCCCCTTTCTGTTATTACCCCTTTACTTCCTCTGCTATATGGGGAAGAAATTACTGTTATTTTGTCTCGAGGTTTCCCCGAGGAACCTTGTCAAAATGAACAGGCCTTTTACTAAGCTTTCTTATACAGATTGAGCAGGAATAAAACAAAATAATTAAATGAATCCTGAAAGAATTCAGTGCCTAAAACCCTGGGGAAAAATAATGGTTCCATCTATGCCGTTGTGAAAGCCTCTATTGCAGCACGGCATTTATATTCTGCATAGGGTCTTGTGGTGTCATCACCATCATCATCGGATCTGAGTGCTTTCCAGGCGTGCAGCTAAGTGACGTGACTAACAAGTGTCGTCTGTTCTCGCAGCCTCTCCCCGCTGGGAGAAACCTGTGTGGTTGAAAGCCTTGTTTTGTGTATTGCTTTTGTTTGAGGCATATTTTTATTCTTGTTTTTAGTATAGTTGTTATCATCTGTTTCTGTTAAAGGAGTTTAATGGCACTCAGGGAGCGAGCGTGCTTCCTAGCTGCCCGTCCTCCTGAGTGCTTTGTTCCTCAACAGGAGATTGAGAAAAAATGACTATTTGGAAAGTTTTTCTCAAGTTAGAAATAAGAGGCTGAATTTCACACTAGCGATACACATAATCTCTGCCTACAAACTGGTACGATGAATAATGTCTTGGCTCGCTCTGCTGTGCAAAAATATCCTGCATCCGTGCAAAGTGATGGTTACCACAGCCCCAAGCACGGCAGCATGGAAACCCTGCACTCCCTTTGTCTTTTATTTTCTCCTTACAAAGCGCGTGAGCATTCCTCGCCTTTGGAATTTGCCCTTCTCGTTGGATCAAACGGTCCAAAGCTGTTTCATTTTCTGGCTCGTCTGTTCCCCCCCCCTACTTCTCAGAGAGTGAGAATTAATGGGCTCAGTCCTGCAAGACACTGATCTTTCTGGCAGCAGTTCAGCAACCCACTTATGCAAGTGTTTAAATTTTAACCGCGCAGAGGAGCCGAGTCGCTGAGGTTAATGGGACTGCAGCAGGGACCGCCATGGGATCATCTGCCCTGACCCCACAGCCTGACCTGCCACCATCCCGCTGACTCCCGCGCTGCCATAGCTCAGGGGTGACCTCAGCACATGTTTGTTTGTTTATCCTGGAGTTAAAACAAGCATACAGGGACTCTGATGGATCTGCCTTAGGCTGCCTGGCCCTGAAGCTCAGATCTCCACAGAGCAGTCACCAGGGAAATGCAGATGGGTGGGATCAGCTCCATGATTTTGTCTGATGGCAGCCAACTACCTTGGCTATGAACCCCTGCAGGGACCTATGAGACAGGCAACCTCCTGGGACAGCACCCTCTCTCTATGACTCACTAAATTCTCTGAGGGTTTTTTGCCTCCCGAGGGTGTTGTGTGGTGCAGGGAAGGGAGACTGGCACCGTGCTTTGGGTACTCAGGTTTATAGGAACCTGGACTTCAGTGGTTTCCTCCAGTGCCACGTTGTAATGGCAAAAGAAGAGGCCACTACCCCGAGCAACGCCTGAGCCATGAACAGGGGCTCACACAAGTTCTTTGTTCTGTATAGAAACAACAATAAAATTCATCTTAGACATGATCACTCACGAAACTTATAAACCTTCTGAGACAGCCAAAGCTGACCTATCCTTTTTCTTGAGGGTGGTGGGGGGAACAAGCTCCAGTGGTCCCAATTACTCTGTTTGCTAGAAAAAATATTTTCATGTAATGACCTCAGTAGGGAGTGAGCAGCTCCTTTTGTGTATTAAATTAAAATCTCTGGGGGAACATTAGGCCCTGTAATTCGTATTTCTCGGATGCAATTTAAGTCTTTCATCAAAAAACCTCCTAATAACTTAGCTCTGTGATACCCAATAGATTCATTTTCATGTGAATGATGGAAATAGCCAGCAACATGTTAACAAATTCCACTGGGAGACCAATTGTAGTGACAAAAATAATCTGACGTGGGCATGGATTTGCAAATACAGTGCTTTGCGGATCACTGAAAAGGAAAAGTCTGTCTTAAACATTTTCTTTATATTCAGATAAAGGTAGGGAAAAACTCCCTAGCCTGCTCATTAAGGATGGAGTACATAAGCAGTTTCCACAGAACAGAGGCACAAAATGATGCATCTCAGTATCTTGTTTAGAAAAAATCCCATGTACCAGGAAGATTGCTTGCATAAGTTGTCATCACTTCTGCCGCATTAAATTGAGAAAAGGAGAGGTCTGCAAGAGTAACGACTTTCATGTACTGGTAACTGCAGAGAAGAACGTTTCCTGTGCAAATAGCTGATGCTGGATCAAGCCTCATGTTTGGAGGAGCACATGGATAATTTCCAAGGTTTTGGGGCTTTTCCAAATATTGTCTGTGAGTGTAGGAGAGCCCCAAGTCTTGAGATGCTTCCTCTGCCTGAGTCCTGAGAGACCGCTGGTATGTCAGAAAACGTCAGCAGAAATGGATCTTAGACACAACTTAGGCCCTGGAGTGGGTAGGCATTTTCTGATGGGAAAAGTAGCATTCCTCCCCCTCCAGCTGGAAACCTTATCTAACACCACTGCTCCTTAAAGCACATTGATGGATGCATGCCTCTGCAGTGGTTCATCTCCTGAGGAGAAGCAGAGCTTTGGTAGGACTCTCAGCAATACCACTCAGTGAAGGGGGTGTTTAGGTGCAGCCATGGTCTGAATGTAAAGCTACAAAGCTGATAGCCCAGGTTAAGGAGAGGGAGGATATGGCTGGATGTAAAGAGAGGGATGGGAGAATAGAAGAGAATACAACAAATTGTTTACCAAAATAACAGATACAGTCATCGCACTACATTGCAGTTCAAGTGACAATAAAACATCTGGCAGTCTCAGGGAAGGATAGTGGCTTTGCCAAGATACTAGCAGCCTGGCCTAAAATAATTTTAATTATGATTTTAAGCATAAAAATTGTTTTAGCAGGATTCATCATCTGTTGTTGAAACATTTTCCACTGGAACCTTTGGGTTTTGAACTCCCTAGATAGTTACCACTATTAAAGTAACACATGAAAAGACGCCTGTCAGTCCCATCCAAAACAGATTTTGTTGCATACGAATGCTTTAGTCTATTTTTGTATTTAATCATCTATAAATAAGCAAGCTAAGACCCAGTCCCATAGGACACATGCAAGCCATATGTACATCAGGTACTAATTTTCAGCACACCCTTGATTTGTCAAAAAAATTGAGCAGAATAAGCTTCCTAAGCCCTAGTTAGTAGGAAATTGGACTGAGGCAGAGCACAGTCAGAATGGCCTGTGAAAAGCAGAACAGGCGATCAGGCCCATGTTATATATTCTTCCTGATGGAGTTGTGAAGGACGGAGTTTGCAAGGAGATCTGGCTGGTGAATGATGCAGCTACACTAGAAAAACTACCTGGAGTAGGCACTGTTGTAGAACATGGGCTACAGCCTACAGGCACAGGTTATTCTGCTGACATAAGTTATACTGGCAAAAAAATAACTGTGCCTCTGCTAAAAGGCTTTTCCAGAGATAGCACAGACTGGTAAGACCTAACAGACACAGACATGGCCCAAGTTATACAGCTCCCCCTTTAAAGAGTGACCGTGAGCCACCATCATTCATTCCCAAGCTCCTTATCTTTCACAAGGTAGTGAGTTAAATTATCTGTTTTACCAACTCCTGTCAAATCACTTTATCCCTAGAAAGCCACCCTGAAAACCATGGAGGAAGCGTAACAGGCATGCCTACAGGCAGGGAAGGTGCCAGCTCCCATCTGCCCAGGACGGGACAGCTGAAGCCACCAGAGTAAGAAGAGGCAGATTGTTGTCACACTGCTGGTAATGCTAACAAATTCTTATTTTCACCATTGCAAGGGATATAAGCCATTTCCTTCTGCTTTCTTCTTCTCCATAACTATGGATAACTTAAGGCTGAGTTTATACAGTTCAGTTTATGCAGAGCTGATCAACTGTCTGTTCTTGCTGTCATTCCCTCCACCAGCTTGCACTGGGAGAGCACCAAGGAACAAGCACAAAGACCAAGAGGGAGGTGAACTGGCAGAGAAATAGGCCAGTCGTATCAGAATTTCTTTGCAAGCAAGAATATTGAAAGGATGATAATCAATTCATAATGAATTCAGGAGGCTCTCTCTATGTATTTTAACTGCTTGGTATTATCTCATTGAAGAGGCACTCCAGGCTCACTGATGTACGTTGTTACACAAGCAAAGCAGTCCAGCATTGATTCTTCTCTTGCAGAGGGTTATGAATCAACATGATTTAAGCAACCCTATGGCTGAGAGTAAGGTCCATCCCTGGAAGTTTAGTCAAGCACAGAAACTTTATGGACAGAAGTAGTTTTGTATCAATGCTTTTAATTACATTTGAAGACATGGATTGTCCATTAATATTTGACCTCTAATTATGTTTTTAAGAGGTGGGTCTATTGAAAAACAGTTATATCATGAAGATATGTGCAGAAACTTACACCAAAGCAATTTGTTTTTTCCCTCTGCAGCCCTTTCAGGAACCTTTACTTGAATGAGCAGACGTGCTTTTACCAGAAGGCCAGAGGGGCTAACGCGTCCACCATCTCCCAGATGCCAGGGTGGGGCTGTGAACCTGATGGGGATATTATAGCTATATGTGCTGCAAGGGTCTAAACAGCAAGTGGCTGCTGCCCTTACTTATATCTGGAGGCACTGAAAAGATGCAATTGCAAAGTGGTAGCTATAAGGTGCAACAGCCAAAGCAGGGTCCACTCTGTCCCATGGCTTTCCTATCAGCAGGACTGAGCAGAAGTTGCTCCAAGGCATCCAGCACCTGGCTGTTGTGCAATATTTCTTACTTAGTCAATACAGGGAACATACCCTCCCTCCACGGATCCCCAAGAGCATAAATACAAACCGTAGCTATGGTGTAAGCATTTAGTGCTGGAATCAGGAACTAATTTGCTTGGCCTTGCACTTCTCACTGCAGCAATCAGCATCTATGTGCTGTCTGTGATGGCTGCCAAATTCAGTGACCTTTGGGACAGCAGAGAGCCAGGCAAAGCCCTCCTGGGGCTGGCGGAGTTTGTAGTTCTCTCTCCAGGATCCCACTACCTGCCCTAAGCTGAGAGAACCTCAAATTTCTTTTCTGTTTGTTTCATCTTTCCTCAGAACTCCCCAGTCCCCGAGCTGTCCAGATGTGCTGATATCATCCAGCAGTCCTTGCATAACTTCCCTCTTGAAAAAAAAACCAACAAAATTGAAAGTGCTGCAGTAGCAGTTCCTATGGAAATTTATTATTTTAATAAGATCCTCTGAAGCACTCAAAACCAAACTAACAGCTGTTTGGAGACCAGTTGTTTCCCCTGAATTCATTGAATTTCTGGGTGAGCATGGACATTTGGGATATAAATTTGAACGCTTCTAAAACCAAAGCTCAGAAAACATCCAAACCAGAAACAGTATCACAATAAAGTTGAAAACTGAATTCAGCATTCAGGTCCATGTCTTCTTTTCCCTCTGGACAGGACAGAAAAGATCACCGTGTATTGCTCTGTTACTAGTGGAACCAAATAGCTTTAGATGTCACATAAGGAAACCTCTTGTGGCTTTTTTTCTAAAATTTCTTTCTTTTTTAAAAAAAATATAAAAAAATACAAACAGTGCCCAGAATGATATTTACCATATTTAATTTAACTGTATTTGGTGCAGAGACTAGAAGATTTTTTTCATACACAGACATCCTAAGAATTAATCAGGCTATTTCCCCTATTGCCTGGAAAGAGCAAAAGGCATCCTCTCTTTGGACCTTTTTGTGAATATTTTTCCATGTTGTACTTTGTTTTGTTTTTTGGTTAGAGGAGTCACTGGACAGCATGACAAATGTGAGAAGGCTGTTTCCTTTACATTGTACATTCAGATGGAATTTACCTTTCTATGTATCACATGTGATGAAATCCAAAACCTTGATCTTAACAGCAGGTCTGCAGTACGTTTGCCATAGATCTGTGCCATCTTCTTTCACAGGTATGCAAAGGGAGTGAGAACTGGCTACTGCCTTTGCTCACATAGAAAGCGACTGTGTGAGAGCGTAATCTGCTCAGGAACTGTGGCCCTGGCAGAGTTTTATTTGTAGAAGGGAAGTGGACAAACTTTCTGAGCTGTGTAGGGAAATACCTATGTCTTTCCAAGCCCGGCAGCGGTGTCCTTGTGATGAGCTGCTGAGATTACTCTGCTCCTCTCTGTTCCCTTGGATGGATGTCCCTGTTTTGGGTTGGGTTTGGCATCACCTTCCTCCTCCACCACACACAGCTCTCACAAACACCAAACGCTGTGCAGCTGCATCCTCAACTTTCCATTTGCTTTTCTGTGCATTGCCTCTCCAACAAACTTCCCTAGAGGAGAGAGAAAGCGGACAGTCCCCAGAATGCTGCTGGAGAGCCACCCTTTTCTTAGCTAGAGCCAAGGAAACACTCAGTATCTTCTGTCATCTAGAAGTCAGCCTACCATGAAGTCACTTGGTTTTATACAGAGCGACTGCAAGAGATGGGACTTTTCCAATTCAGATATGCTTAACCATCTTTCTTGAGAGAAAAACTCGAGTGTGTACTTAACTTTAAAGGCAACATTAATTCCCAAGGACCTCAGATAACTATGAGCCTTGCATGGATTTAAGCAATGCACTGTGTAGAGGATGACCAGAGGGCTACACCTGATTGTTGATTGACAGAGCAGCCCTCCTGGTCATCATACTCAGGTGTTAATTGTTTGGTAATAATAAAGCTAATGGCCTAACAAGAGGGTGGACCATAAAAGGCAGGGCTTGAGGCACCAGAGGACCTTCAGTGCCTGAGTACTGGGGGAAGGAGCAGGATGTGCTCTGCGACTTGGCGTCTGAGAAACCACTCTACCTATGATATCAGCAAGAACATCGAGAGCTGAGAAAGGAGGCCGGCTCTGTGCTCTTTGCACACCCAGCGCTCCGGGGCAGCTTGCTGCCATCTTGGGAATATATCATCTAGCTTCGCCTGGATCCCGGACACATCGCCTTGCCTGGATCCCCAACACACTGCACAATTTTCCGAGTAGTCCCTGCATTTCCTCCACACGTGGGCTTAAAGCTGAACTGCAGAAGGAAGCTTATTGATCCATCTGTGTAATGACCTAAGCCCTGAAGAGTAAGTGTGGACTCATTTCTCTGCTGCACCAGTGTAAAATGCTTTTAAAGAGCCACTTATGATTCTTTTATTTCAGTCACTGATGGCAGAGGAAGGCAAGGAGACAGCAGGACCTGGCTGGAGACAGAGCATGTTACCCACCCTTGGGAGAAAACACAGCATACATTCACTTGTCCTCTGGCTGAAGCTGACTGAACCTCCCTGTGGATGTGCCATTAGCTGAGTTGCTTCCTTCAGAGCCTCTAAACGATGTGAGCTGAATCAGGGTTATAAAAGGTATCCACACGCAGCTTTTTGTGACCACTCTTGCAGTGGAGGTTCTGCATCTCCCCCACATCTCAGGTCTTTAAGATATTTCATCTGACTTTCGTGAACCACCTCCACAGCCATCTCCTCCCCAGGGTCCTCTCCAGCTTCCTCTTTTGCTCTCTATCCCATCCACAGAACAGCTATACCTGGCCTTAGTTACCTCCTGTAACGTTTTTTCTCAGGTTTCATTTCTTCCTCTTTTAGAACTGCATAACCCATTGTGTCTGCCAGCTGCACTGAGGGATGAAGAAGCTAAAATAAGGAAAAAGAAGTCAGATATATTCCTTATTATTTTTCATAAAAGCCTAAATTTGGATTCAGCACCGAAAAACTTTCAAACTGGAAGTCTAACACCCTTGCCAAGCAGCACCCTGGGACCATGCATGGCCCCAGGTACAACCCAGTGGAAGGAAGGAGCCAGAGCTGCCAACCATTTACCCAGCCCACCAGAAAAGCTGCTGCAAGCCCTCAAAACACATCCAAGGGAAAAACAACAAAAGGCAATCTGGCAGGATTGGGAGTTAGGAGGAGAAGGAATAGGTTATTTCAGAAGGATTAAAAGGTCAAAGGACTCAACGTGGAGAAGTCAGCCCAAATCCACCCGAAGCTGTTAGCATGGGATCATCTGAAAAACAAATCCAAGGGCTAATCCCTTAGCCTGTTCAGGAGAGCAGTGCGTGTCAGAGATGTTCCCCCTCCTCCCGCTGGGCATGTCCTGCTTCAGGGATGAACTGGCTGATGATCCTCCTCAGGCACCCCTCCAGCTGTAACACCACCTCCCCCTTTGTCCCAGGTTTGCTTCCCCCCCTTAGATGTAAGTACATGGAGACCTGTAGAGGCAAGGTGGAAGCCCAAGGGCAAATTCTTCCTCCCCATACTAACTACAGGGCACTGTCATTTATCTCAAGAGGAGGTATAGCAGGAAAGAAAATAGCAAGTCTTCCAAGACTGCTCCCATCTTTCCAAGGAGGAGTCTGAGAGCTGTGTTATTCCAGTGTGAGGGGGACGTATACGAACACATGGTGAGTGGGTGGGAGTTGGGGCTGTCTTAGCCATGTCAGGGTCAATTTTGACTTTGCATGGCTGTGTGTACCAAATAGTTTGCTTCAAAACAGAAGGTGTGTTCTGCTTCCTAGTTAGATAGTGGAAAAGGAGGAGACACAATGAAGGGATGGGCTGTGAACCTCCCTGGTCGATGTTCCTCACCTCAGAGATGTAAAGAGAAATAGGAAGAACTGCTTTTTCCATACCTGACAAACTCAGTGTACCCTTCCATTTCCAATCTCTAGTATTGCACTTCCTCACACTTGAGGACACGGAACAGCTCTGTATCATCTACAGGCACCCTTTGCTCCACATGTGTTTGCAGGAGTTGCTCTGATTTTGACACAGCCCAGGTTAGCAGAATAGGCTGCAGAGCAGTAGAGAAGTAGGCACTCACTCCCACTGATGACCCATGAGCCTGCCCACTTCATTTTTCTCTTCTAACAATTCAGTCTGAAGGGTATAAACTTGGTTACGTCCCTTACAGTCACCAGTTCTCTAGGTGACAGGGCTTTCCAGCAGCCTCGAAGCAAAGCAACTGATGGTTTTCTTTGGGATTAGGGACCTGACCCACAGCATCTTTAAATGAAGGGGTTTTAGTCAGCTCTGGATGGAGCCTGTATGTAGGGTCTGGATGAGCTGCAGATGTGTGTTTGCTGCCGTGGGGGATCCCTGGACTCCTAGCTCCTTTGCCTAAAGCAAACACACCTTTCTAGCAATACTTCGGGGAGGAGGGCTCCGCAGGATTGCCTACTTTGCTCCCTCGGGAAGGGCACTGTGGGTGAGGCAGCTGCTGGCACCGCTTGCTGGGCAAAACCCAGCCTGAGGCTGCTGCTCCACAGCTCCTGGCGTTAAACTTTAGTGCGAGGCACCACCTAGAGGCATGCAGGCTGTAGTAAGCCTGGAGGAGATCCACACGGCCAGGCTCCAGCTCTTCTCTGCCACAGCAAGGATGTAGCACAGCGCTTATCAGAAACTAAAAGCCTCAGCGTCCCAGTTTTCCGGTTCCTTACTTTATCAAAACAAGCTGAATAGTTCGAACAACACACCTGAAGGACAGGATGCCATCCAGAGGGACCTGGACAAGCTCGAGAAGTGGGCCCAGGGGAATCTCATGAAGTTCAACAAGGAGAAGTGCAAGGGCCTGCACTTAGGTCAGGGCAACCCTTGGTATCAACACCACCTGGGGGATCAAAAACAGCCCTGCTGAGAAGGACTTGGGGGTACTGGTAGACAAAAGGCTGGACATGAGCCAGCAGTGTGCCCTCACAGCCCAGAAGACCAGCTGTATCCTGGGCTGCATCAAAAGAACTGTGACCAGCAGGTCAAGGGAGGAGATTCTGCCCCTCTGCTCTGGTGAGACCCCTCCTGGAGTGCTGCATCCAGCTCTGGAGCCCTCAGCACAGGAAGGACATGGACCTGTTCAAATGAGTCCAGAGAAGGGCCACAAAAATGATCAGGGGGATGGAACACCTGTGCTACGAGGAAAGGCTGAGAGAGTTGGGGTTGTTCAGCCTGGAGAAGAGAAGGCTCCGAGGAGACCTCATTGCCACCTTTCAATACCTAAAGGGGGCCTATAAGAAGGATGGGGATGTTTTTTGAACACCCCCAGGGACGGTGACTCCACCACCTCCCTGGGCAACCCATTCCAATATGTAATCACCTTCACTGTGAAGAAATTTTTCCTTATGTCTATGATTGTTTCCAGTAAAAATCTCTCTTCTCTACCAGTGTTGGAAATTCCACCATCTCATTGTAAGGAATATTTTACACAGCTTTGAACAAGCTGCAAGGAAAACAGGATGCTATTTCCATTCAAGTACCATAACTGGTATTTATGGGGAGAGAAATGACAGAATGGAAAAGCTGTGAATAGTAACTGCAACAAAAGGTAGGTGCCCGGCCTCCTCCTTTTCTTAGCAGAAGGCCAGTGGAAGAAAATGAAACAAGCATCTGCTATTTAACAGATAGTGTAATTTCTCTAGAAAAAGGAAGTGGGGATTTCTGGTTTGCCTAATCCTGAACTGGTTTCCTGTGAAGGTAAGTGGGTTTTGAGAGGGTCACTTTGCTCTGTTGCTTCTGACTTGCACTTTGCCAGGGAAGCACGCAAGCTGCACACAAACAGATAAAGCCTTAAGCTGTGTCATATGGCCCTGTACAAAGAACAAGTACCAGCAAAGGAAGTGACACTTTTTCTTTCTTTTTTACATTATGCAAAATAAAACATTTTCAAATTTAGTGCCAGTTCTTCTGGGAAAAGTTACAGTTCTGGTCACTGGCAGCTGGAGAAAATGTTAAGAAATGTGGTGTCAGCAGGAAAGCTCCTTGAGAAATGAGACCTCTGAATCACACCCTTGCCATTCCTTGTCTTTACCTTGGACTTTCCCTTAATTAAGTTTTGTTAAGAGAAAAGTGTGAATTTAAAGGCATTTCAAAAAGTAGGAACAAAACTCTATGGATAACTCACTGCTGAAATGTATCAAAAATAAAATGCTAAACCTGGTTTCAGTCAGGTTTGGGCTCTCCTTACTGTTCTGTTCTCCTAAACGAAAAATCAGACTGTTTCCACTTTGCTTCAGCTGGTGTGAAACTAGCTTACCTTTTCAGAAAAAGTCTTTTTACTGGAAGAATTTGAGGGAAGCTGGTCTGCTCTGTCAGCTGATGGATAGAACTCCACTGTGTGATATACACAGTTCCTATTTTCAAAAGACTCATCCTCAACCCAGTGAAAGAAACAGCTGTTCCTGGCTGTGTCTGTTGAAACTGAAACCAATACTACAGTTTTACAACATAATCCTGTTAGGAAAGGTCGAATATGTTTGTCTTTAAATAAAAAGAAAATGTCATTAAAAACTGCAAAGAGATGATAAATGTTGGGGAAAATTACCCTAGGGAGCAATCCTTAAGGCAATAGCTGCTCACATGCAGTCACGTTGATGGTTAACAGGGTAACTACAACTCAGAGTCAGCTAATCCGAACAGTGATCAGTCAAAGGACGAGTGTTTTTCTGCATGTACAGTACCAGTAGTGATGGTGGGAGAAGCCTTCACCATCCACAACCTATTTTTTCAAAGCATTTTCTCCGTGCTACACCAGCCCACCAGAGCAAGGGCCCCACGTGGTGCCATTCCTACTGAGACTGCCACCACTCCAGCTGAACGCCTACAATTGTAACGCTGAACACCTGTAGGAAACCAAAGAATTTGCATTGCCTTTTTTTCCCATAGCAAGTAAATGCCCATGGAATTGCAATGTAGAAAGGCCTGATTGAAGGCAGCAAGCCTGCAGAAGTTCCCTGTGGTACCAGCTTGGGTTCTGCTCAGTAGCCAAAATGGAAACGGCTGGTGAAGAATTCCGAATAGAGCCTTGCCTCAAGGATGCTCAGTGAAAGCAGCCAGAAGAGCTGCCCTCCCTTCTGTATGCTGTATGTCATGCACAGCAAAGGTTGACATACAGCCCTGTTAGGTGTCTTGCTTTTTAGCTGCTCGCAGGAACCTGGAGTCACATATTGCCCCTTCCCTTCCAGTGGTTTCTCACCTCCTCACATTCCCCAGGCAC
The DNA here is from genome assembly GCA_013398125.1 of Aegotheles bennettii. NCBI lineage: Eukaryota > Metazoa > Chordata > Aves > Caprimulgiformes > Aegothelidae > Aegotheles > Aegotheles bennettii. The sequence goes on from VZRW01001555.1 coordinate 141,659, forward strand.
CTCCTCACCTGCTGGCAGCGGTGCTGGTGCACCTGGCTGAATGACGGACCCGTTCCTGCAAATAGAGGCAGGGGGTGGCAGAGGTAAGGTGATCTCAGCTCAGTGCTGGGACATCGGTGATTCTCAAGCTGCTGCTCCTGTTTTCCTGGCCCTGACAGGTAACAGAATCTCCTTCATGTCAGCGTCACCAGTGAGTAATTGCCATAACACCCCCTGGATCTGTGTGGTCCAAGCTTTGCCTCAGACACACATTAGATATTTTAATGCATATATGTCACTTGAAAAGTAAGAGGGTGTCCGTCTTATTGTTCCTTTAAAAATAAGGAGAGCTTCTGACTTTTATTTTTGTTTATTGTAGTTTATCTACAACTTCTCTCCTCTGACAGCTTTTGGTGTAACTTGTTCAAGCTAAGACTGGGTGCAAGAAACAGCTGGACCATGTTTAATGCAATGCTTCCCCTCGAAGCTGCCTTCTCTTGGGAGGAACAAGGGCAGATAATGACTGGGAACTGCAGCTGGAGAGAGGCACTCAGCATTTCTTTTACAGGCAAAGTAAAACAAAATGACAGACACAAGCATCAGCCCAAAGGGACAATAAGTAGATCTTTAATGCCAGGAGCAGTGGTTGGTATGAGGCTACTTTCCCATCCGCTTTCCAGGCAATGATGCATAGAAGGGCAGTGCTAACAGATCTGGGAGCAAAGCAAGTGCCTGGAAAGTGTAAGCAAGAAACCCAGACCCATGCCTATAGCTCAGGCTGCACCTAAACTCATGGTGTTTCCTAGCACATGCTCGTTTGTCTCCCAAAGAAAACAGTGACACTGAGAAGCCCACTCACCTAATCCCAGGCTCAAAACGGAGGTGGCAAAACAGTCACCGGCGAAGGGGGGCTACATGTTGTAGCAAAACAGCTGTGCTGTAAAGAAAGTTCAACATCATTCATGGAACAACGCATTCCCTAATTACCATCATTTCAGCAAGGCTTTTATGCACGCAGGAAAGGGTAGAGCCAGCTAGATCTCAGAAATCTACTGACTGAAGTCTTCGGAGACAGTCTCATTCAAAGGTGGAGCAAGCCAGGTGGTCGGTGAAAAAAACAGGCATGAAAAGTCAATTAAATTCATTAATTCAAAGAAGCGTCTTTGAGTGAGCTGCACGAAATTAATATCTTGCAAACACCTTTTCTTAGCAAAGCAACATAAAATCCAAGAGATGGATAAACCAAAACAGCTAAAAAAAGTCAGTTTTGAGAAGCAAACCTTTGTGTATTGGAGGCAGGACACAGGATGCAGGTTTGAGGGACTCAGCTCATTTCGCTACCCCCTCAGTAATTTCTCATGGGACCCTGGGCAATGCACTGACTTGGATTCATCCCCAGTCAACTCCAGACGTTAAGAGGAGGATGGTGCCTAAATTTACGACTGTCAGCACTTCAGGCCTGGCTCGTTTCCACAGTCAGAGGGCAATTTGAACACCAGGTAAGCTAAGATGCTCATCTAGTTCAGAAACCGCAGCAGGGCATCTGCTGTTAGACAGGATGAGTACTGGCTTCCTTGCTTCAATTCCCAGCTCTGGGCATGGGGATGGCTTCGTCGATTCTTTGCCAAGACTACGGGAAAGTGGCATTTATGAAAGAACATGAAACTCTGAAAAAAACTGTTGATAGGAGCAAGATGAACAGTCAGAGAGCTGTGCACTGCTCTTAGTGATTTGATTTGAAAGATTTTCTAATTGGAGGCTTTGGGTCTGACTTCCTCGTTAGCCAGACTTGCCAAGAAATCAGTAAACAAACCTGATAAAGCACATTTTCCACTAACTGTTATTTGCAAATAAGTATTCTGTCATATGCTGCTGTATTCATAGAAGAGGTTGTATATGGAACCAGATCCGGTTTTCTACCAGTGACAGTTTCTGTTCTGTATTTTCCTTCTCTTCGCTAAACTCTTCTGTTGCAGTCTTTGCACGAATCTTTTGTATTTATTGATGGTAACCCTTACTATAGCTAAACTCTTCCTTGCATACCCCATTCTTAAGGGGCTGACAACTGACATGAAGTATTTTCACACTTCTAGGAGACGTAATTCATACTACTTGCATTTTGAACTTGACTGAGGGAACAGAGCTGAAGACCATGCAGAAATGCATATTTTTTTTTCAAAACAAACTTCAGGGTCCAAGCATAGCTGTGAGAATATATGACATCCCATGGGATCAGACTATCCAGCCCAGCAGTCTGTGTGACATGGCCAGTGGTGGATGAGTCTGCAAGAGCACCGGGACAAGACACAGAGCTCATTCCCCAGAATATTTCCCCAGGTTTCAGCAATTCGAGATCTTCTGGGCCAGAAGATTGGGGTTTGGCCTTGTAACTTCCAGCAATATTGTCAGTGATTTGAGAAAAACACAGGACAATTACAAAATGAAATTCAAGTTACACATCACGATAGAAACTCTTTACAGCACCAAGGCTAGGGATTGAAATCCTGCAGGACCTCTGAGCATAAGAGCATCAAAAGTGATGCCGGATCCTAAGGTACCACAGCAGAAAGGACGACCCACCTGAGCCTGCTGGTGAGGGTGCCACCCCAGCACCACGCAGGACACTCCTTGGGCAGTACGAATCACCCCTGCTACCCACGCAAGCCCTGGCAGAGAGGGCTGGGGTTGCCTGCCACGTGGTGTGCCCACAGAGCTTAACCTTATGCCTTGCTCCCGATATTCTGCTTGCTGCTCCTGCACAAGAGCAAAGGCAGAGCAAAAGACAAAAACAGGGGGAGCTGCTACAGCTTCGCTGGGATGGGGGATGGCCAAGCACCTCCAGCACCCCTGCGTCTCACTTCAGTGGGAAATGAACACTCTTTCTCCTACATCCACAGACAGGTGGTAAAAGCAGGGAGGAAAGTCCTGTTAACTCTCACCTAGAAGTTATGTGGATTCTTTATTCCTGGTATATTTAAACCTTTTCCCCTTTCCCACCTGATGTTTCCCCTCATCTAAAAATTGGCTTGGCTTCCAGTGGAACATTTCCCTGATGCTTCCAGTTCTTTGTTGTGTAAAGTACAATCAGGAGGAAGGTTTCACAACAGTACTTCTGAAACTGTCCTTCTTGTGTTTCTTCTAACAACAGTTTTAGCCTTGGCCTTGGCCTTTGCTCTGTAAAGCTGATTTTTCCCTATTTGAGCTCTAAGTTGAGTTTGATTTCTGTATTTTGACTGGTATCCAGTCGCCACCACCTGGTGCCAGGACATGTATGTCTGTAAGAGCTTTCTCTTCTAATCTGAAGATGGCTCTTCTGTGCTAAGCATCTTACAGCTGCCACCTTCCTCCCTAATTTAAATAGGGCTTCATATGTGAATGGAAATGGAAGGAAAATGACCATTGATGGGACTGAGGTGGGGGGAGAATCTGGGTGCGTGCTACAAATAAGTGGGGCTGAAGTTGCTGGGTGACCTTCCTCCTCTCCTCAGCACTTTTAAGAGGTCCACGAGTGAGACAGGCACCTACATCCTTTGATAAACCTCATTAACTGCAGATAGGGAGGAATGAAGAAAGTGAGTTTTCCAGAAATTACGCTTCTTCCCAAGGACTCTGGCATCTGTAAAGGGAATTAAATATGTTGTAGGCTGGGTAGTGACAGATGAGAATAAGGTCACTTCCAAGAAGCCTAAATTAGCTAGCTCTTTAATTTGTGTATTATGTAAGAGAGGAGGGGGAATCTTCCCCCCTTCTCGTGTGTAGGAAGAGGCACAGGGGAACTGAATGGCCCCTCAGAGGAAACTAAGGTGCAGGAGGGGCAGCGAGTGAAGTAAAGGGCCAAGTTATGCAACTTTCACTTAATTGAGAATTGTGTTTCCAATCTGCAGAAAACAGCATGTTGCTCCCCTTGTTCCCTAGACAGAAAGGCCCAGTTTTCCAATCTCCTTTTATTGTTTTGCTGATAAGCAGGCATTGCACATTTCTGACACTATACAAAATGTCCTTTACAAAACTCAGTCAGCGCCATGGCCTTTTCCAGCTGGAACATTAAAACCAGAGCCTGGCCGGCCAGCTAATTCTTTACCCCACAGCACAGTGTCTAGGCTGTGGCTGGCCCAGTTACTCCCAGTTACTGCAGGGGCATTCAGCTTCAACTCCCACCTCTATCCCAAATGGGTGGCAGTGCAAATAAAGCACAGGCTTCCCCACTTTTGGGGCAAGCTGGCTTGGCGTGCACCAGGACGACTTGTTGAGTGCATGACTTGGTACAATCGCCCACGGCTTTGTATTTCCACTCTGCAAACACCCACTGCCAGCCAAAGTTCAGTCCTGTTCTGCTTATTTTACAAGATCTCTACCATGACCTGTACTGTTACAGACTCCTGCTATAAATAGCTATCAAGTGAGTGCATCTTCCTTCTTTGGCAAGACTCCCAAAGGGTATTTCTGCATGGCACAGATCTGCCCAGTCCCTCCCAGTGTCCAAGGAAGGGTTGGGGGGGTTACCTGTTCCTGGGGAAGCCCACCTCCTAGCCTGGCAGTCCCCGTGGCCTGGAATGACCCACCTGGGCCACTGGCAACTGAGCAGAAATTTGTTTTGCATCACTCGAACAAGCAACAGGAATAGCTTGATTCTGGTCAGTCTCAAGATCTGGGAGCAGAGCTATCAGAAATTGCTGAATCAGAGGACATGGATCTCTGACAACAATAATATTTATGAATCCTCACCAAAAATTGCTGAAGATTGCTGGGAAAAAAGCCCTAAAACCAGCACCTTCAGAGGTCCCTGAGATGTATCTGTGCTTTTTTAATCAGAGGAAACATGCATGCCATTTTTGCCAGCTAACACAATACTTTCTAACAAGGCATTTTGACAAAGCTGAAAATATCTTACACTGATGTGAGTCATTCTGGCTCTGGGTGCACATTTCAGAGAAAGGAATCTGGGAAAAAAAATTCTTTTAAGTTAAGTGCTGGCATGAAATACGGTCTTTAAGTGTCCAGCCTGGAAAGGCTATGCCTATTTGTATTCTATACAGAAATGATAGCTATCTTTCAACCCACACAACTGCTTTCTTTTTTCTTTTTTCTTTTTTTTTTAAACACCAAGAAGCCAAAGAAAAAAAAACAACCTAATTTCTTTCCCAAGTTTTGGATGCTGACAAAGTTTATCACTCCAGTGGGCTGCAATTACTTTTCATGTGTTGCGAGGTGACCTCTGCTGGCAGATTCTTATCATAACTGCAATAATTCACACACACAGGTACAGAGACATTGGTATGCTGGTAAGTGCTGCCCTACATACATATAATACAGAAGAAAATACAATCCCTGCTCTGAAAAACGCCCACGCTGGAAAAGCTGTAAAAAAAAATAATTAAATAGTTGTATGACCCAGCTTTCTCCACTCACAGATGTTTTACAGGGCAGTTTTTAGCCAACCTGTTATAAAAAGGTATGAACACCTCAGGATGGGGCCACTGGTGTTTATTCAGCATAATAAATGGTCAATTACTTGGAAAGCCCCTAAACTTCATCCCGTTAGAAGCAGAGCAGTTATACCGACGAAAGGATTAGTCTCCACTTGCATTCCTTTCTTGTCCTCTGTCTCATACCATCTGCTAACAGCCATTGTGGGAGAAAGGACACCGGCTAAATGGATCTTTATTCTGACTCAGCACGGCTGCAGACAGGCAGTCCCCCTATGATACAGCAGCACAGTATAACTTGACACTTCAAACACATGGCCGTTCACCTGAGAGATCACAATGCAGCTTGCAGTTAGCAGCCTCGGCCGTTGTGATATCCAAGGTCATTTCTATTATTACAGCACAGTGCACGGAAATACCACAAATACCAAGAGGGCCTTATCTATTTATCATAGGTGAAGCTGGCACGCTCCGCAGCAGGGCGGCTCCACGCCGGGTCACGGGCATTGGAGTCCCTCTGAGCCCGTGTTCAGAGGCTGCTCTCCCTCTCAGGAGCTCAGGGGGTTCACAAGTGCCTGTATTCACCATGGCACTGCCGTGGGCATTTCTCCAGCCTTCAGCTTCAACGCTGGTGGCTGCTGCACCTCAACACAAACACGCAGGAAAACAGCTCGCCCTGAGCTCGCCAAAGGCAGAGGCTGGGCAGGGCTCTTTCCCCCTGGCCAGGACCCCTGCACGCAGGAAAAAGGGGGTTATACCCTAACGCCTGACCTTGCTGTCCAACCCTGCCCTCTGAGACACCCCCCGGCCCCTCAGCTGGGCCTGCGGAGGGGGGTCCGGGCCCACCAGGCCGCGCTCACCCCCGGGCACCCCCTGGGCGCTGCCTCGGCTCCCCTGGGCGCCTGGGGAAGGACGGGAGGGGCAGCTCGCCCGGGCAGCGGCGGGAGCAGCGGGCCGAGCCCTGACCCCAGAGCCCAGAGCGCAGGTCCCAGAGCCCAGAGAGCAGAGCCCAGAGCCCAGAGCGC
>VZRW01001555.1:149170-223290 GCA_013398125.1 Aegotheles bennettii
GGTGGGGGGAGCGGGGAAGGGGGCTCGAGAAGAGCAGAGTCCCTGCGGGAGCGGGAAGGGGCGAAGGAATCGTTGTTGGTGCGGTCTCTCCTATTGCTTCCCCGCCTTTCTGCCGACTTCAGCACCGGGGGTTGTGGAGCAGGCAGCTCCTGGTAGCCCTAACGCACCTGCGGTCCCGAAATCCTGGGAGCGTTTCCTTCGGGTGCTGCTCAGCCAAGGCTGCGGGGTGCTTTTCACAATGAATCAGATCAAATGGCCAAAGTATGATACTGCCAGCCTGAATTCACCTGAATTTTTCTTTCCAGTAAGTCAGGAGGCACGGGCTGGCTCATCGCCGCCTCTGGCTGCTCTCCGCTGCAGGTTAACACAGCCCGTGTGTTAATGGGATGTGTCCATTGCTGCACTCTCCTCACCAAACGTAGTGAGCTAGAGCCTCACCTGCAAACACTGACTTTGTGGTTGCTGCTGCCACTGGGTTTCTTCAGAGCAGAGAGGGTCTGTTCCCCACTTTTATTGCTTCTCCCAGTGTTGACAGTTGGCAAAGTTCAAAGAAATGAGGCTTTATTGCTTTCTATCACACAGGGAAGCATGGCAACCTTGAAATCTCAATTAAAAGGTCATTAGCCTTGTCAGTAGCCATGCTAATGAATAGGTTGCAGGACCATCAGAAGCATTTGCATGGAAATTACAACCAAGGAGACATTCCCAATCCCACAACCTTTACTCATGCAGTCAATCCCATTGATAAGATTGCCTAAAATACCCTGCTGTTTTGAAGCTGCAGAATTATTTGAATTACTTTCATGTTGTTTCTTTGATCATAGGAAGACTGTCCCGTATGGTCTTGGAGGCCCCTCTCGATCCAGAAGATCACTGAAGGACGTGGTGCCGGAGATGCTTGCTGAACCAAGCAGCAGATGCCAATGTGCCAACCAGAAGGACAGGAAATGTCTGAACTTCTGCCAGACAGGAAAAGATCTCTGGTGTGTCTATTGTTGCTGCTTTTTAAAAGGCAGTGCATGTAAAAGGGATGGATTGTGGTAGACTTACTCATTTTGGCACTTGCTGGGCAAATACTCTCCCTAAAGCCTTGCCTCCTACCTGAGTGCTCCCACTGCTGTGATACATACTATGGTTTGGCCCAGAAAGATCACTTATTGCATGCTTTGGTTGATGAGATGCCTCACCCTGTGGACTGCAAACTCGGGTTTGTTTTTTTTTTTTAACAGCAACATCTTTTCACTTTTAATAGGGCTCAGTCCACAGTGGAAAAAACCTCGCGTCACCGCAACAAAGCTGGGAGTTGCATTGGACCCAAATGCATGAACCCACAGCTCGCCGACAGCAGGAAAATGAAGCGGTGAGTTTCTTCTCATTCAGTTGTAGTTCCTCGCAGTAGCAACAGAGAGCACAGTTCACCTGCCTTCGGGTCAGCGTGGGCTTAGCTGAGAGTTATGGAGGAGGCAGGGAGGGTGCCTTGAGGGCTCTTGTTCATGCAGTGGATTCTTAGCTTGTGAAACCACGGGTGCTGAGCTCTGCCAAACATCCTTCATTTACTTAGAGGAAGTGGACTTAGTTATAGTCCGACAGATACACCAGATTTCAAGAGTATGAAATCATCAAATACTGGCAGAAATAAACAGAGCCTGTCATTTTAATGTGTTCATGCATTATCTTAACTAATAAAAGCCAATACATCACAACTATTCTAAAGTGCAATTGGGTCAGAATGCTTTTTCTTAGATGCTTTACTCCATTTTACTGCAGAAAAAAAAAAGTTATTGATCTATCCAGATTTTGAATATATTCTTTCTTCTGGCTGGCTTTTTACAGGAGGCAGATTTCTACCTGCCTTATTGCTTGCATTGCCAGATAAACTTGCGTAAAATGAGTACAGGATGTCAACAATGGAAATGACTGCAAAAAAATCAATATTTGAGCCCAATTTAATATTTGAGGTTAGCAGTAAATTTCAGAACTGCCCTTTGAGGTCTGTGCATAAAAAGCTGGGTGGCAGTAGGCAGCAGTATCACTCCACAGTGCTGTTCAGAGATGCTTGCATTGGACTTGGTGCAGCTGCCAACCCCACTGAGGGGAAGTCAGCTTTGAAGAGGAGTGTGAGCACAGCTCTGGTGTTCAGTGCTTGGCCCCATGCCTGTGTAAAAGTATGGCATACAGAGGTGTGCCCATGCAAAAGAAGACTCCTTAGTGCTACATTCAAAAGCAGAACAAGATCCATGGAAGCAGGCAGCCTGATGATTTGGGGTGAGACTTAGGCCCTGGAAGTCTTAAATGATTTTTGAAAATGGGACTTGCATACTTACTTGAAAAATGCCTCCATTCATTGGAACCAGGATCAGGTGTACCTAAAAGAAACAAAACATCCGAAAAGAACAACACTAAAGACCTCACAATTGGATACGTGCTATTTGAGAAAGCCTAGGGTATCTATATTTGAATGAATATTTTAAATTGTTTTAATATTTGCATTTAAATTCTAAATCCAGTATTTCAAGTGGCTGAAGTTAATGTAATTGTGACAGGGGTGTAGCAATCAGCAGTTTCTGAGGAATCCATGGCAGAAATCTAGACTGGAGCTTATTTAATCAAAAACTGAATGTCTGTGCACTGGAGATGCATCTTCATTATTGTAAGAATACATGTGTATTTCTTATTTTTGCAGGCTGGAAGCCATTGGTAACAGTATCAAAGCTTCCTTCAGTATTGCGAAGCTGAAGGCTGAGCTCCAGAAAGGGCGGAAGCTGAAACACAACAGGGCAAACAAAAGGCAAAGCATCTGGGAAACCCTGAAAGCATCCTAGTGGGGAGATTGCCTGAATCCTTCTCCATCACACATCCTGACAAAGGGTCACCAAAACTCTCTCTTGACTTCTAACATTCCACAAAGGCAAAGGACCTCTCTGTCCACGTGTTTGCACAGCAGAGCAGCACACTAAGGAAGTCCCTTATTTGGAGGTATAAAAGCAAAGGATTTCATCATTTTGGAATTCAGGCGGATGGGTAGAGGGGGTGAAGGGGAATCTGCTGCAACGTGCATTAGAAGCCATCTTTCCGAAGGCACATTTGAACATTGCTTCTGGAATGTTACCCATCAGCTGGGCAGCTTTCAGGCTCTACATCAAAAGCGTCTTGCAAGGAAGACCTCACAGATGTGCTTGCAAAGGACAGAAAGCAAGGTTTGAGTGGACAAACTTCAAAGCGAAAAACTCCAACTTTTGATTAGAACGCAAAAATGAAAGCCACAGTGCTACTTTAATCAGGACTTACTGCATATATACATGTCTACCTCGCATACTGTTCGTTGCACTCCTGCTAGAGTATTTTTACACCTTGTTATTGCCTTTACTAGTCAGCTGCAACCCTTTGCCTTTTTTCAGAAGTCTAGTTTACTTGTACAACCAGAGTTATCTGAATGTGGGTTAGACACTGTGGTTGTTTGCATAGTCAAAGTCCTTTGGGTTTGGATAGCAAAGGACACTTCAACATAAAATAAAAGTTAGAGGACACTACTAGGTTTCCCCATAACAAGGATATTGGGCTAACTGAAGTTCTAAAAATACAGGTTGTTGTGTCTTACATGCTACCAGAAATGCACTGAAGTGGGGATGTACCAGAGGCTGTTGTGAGATTTATTCAGTGCCTGGTTTGGTGGAAATGCATCAAGACAAAGGGTTGTTTTGAATTATGTCAAAAGGCTAATATTGGGTGAATGTTTATAGCAGTTAATTTGTTCACATTGTTGAATTTGCTGACAGGTTGAATCTCATGTGCTTATTTTTTGTGTTTTGTATTTATATTCACACAAGTTCTTAGTTATATTTACCATGTTGAATACACACTGAAGTAGGCCATATTGGTCTATGCATGTTTTACGTATTTCTGTATGAAATTGGGAAATGCTTTATGCCTATCAAGGTAAATATCTTCAGAAATAAATATTTTTCATTACCGTATTGGCTTGTTTTTCATATGCCCTGCTTTTCCGTAGGCTGTGGCTTCATGATCATGGGTGGAGGTAGATGATTGCCCCATGTACGAAGCTGACTTAGTCCGTGCACATGATTGCCTTTCTGTCAGGTTAGCCAGATCACAACACAGAAAGCTTGTGCCAGATGTGAGACAACAAATAATACTGGTTCTAGATTCCAGCCTGCTCATCAAAACTTCATGGCAAAACTTGAATTGGCCAAATTAACTTCTCCTGGAGCAGCATTCTCATAGGGCTGATCTCTTTTTCATCTAATAGTACAAATTCTAATGTTAGATTTACTGTGTACTGTTAAAATACAGCCAATAAGGGCTTGGATATATATGAACTAGAGGAGAATGCATACACTGAATGCTTTGTGGGCTATATTGGACTAGGCAGTGTTATGTTACTTATTGCCATGCCATCCTAAAAATCTCAGCCCAGCCCATGCAGGTTAAAGATGGAGACCTCAATGGAGCTGGCCCAAGCCTGGGAAAGAGCAAGAACAATAGTCAAACTCTGCATGCCTCCAAACATTGGCCTAAAGTGGTTATAGCTGGAAAGATGCTTAAAGCAAATAAATGAGTTTAATCGCCTCTGATCCTATAGGGGAAAATAACACAAGATGGATAAAACTGTGTTTTGGATTTTTTAAAAAACAAACTTTTACAAAAAACACAATACAAGGTGGTGACACTTATAAACACTAACAGCAGTCACTCTTAAATTTCTGATCCTGTTCTGCGTTTCTTGCCAGTCTTAATTTGTCTGCAGTGTTTTCCACACCCAAACACCATAAGGCTGAATAAAGCCCATATTGTTTCCTTCATGTTCTTCTGCTGAGTTTTGGAGCAGTAGCTCAGTAGAAGGATGGAGAGCCTGGCCATGGCAGCAGGAAGGACCTGGGAGCCCCTGCACTTCTGCAGGGTAGGATGCAGCCCCCCTAGCCACCCTTGGCTCTCTGCACTAACTCCTCGGGGTGTGTGCAGTTTGGTGACCCCGCGTCAGGTGTGAAGAGACCTCACTAACACTCCCTTGTTTTCCATTTCTTCCCCTTCTGGTGGTTGCCTTTGGCAGGGAAAATCAAGTAGCAGGTAGTGGAGGCAGTGCCTCTCACCCAGCCAAAGAGGCGGGTGAGTGGGCAGTGTGGGTGCCCCTGCTAGGGAAAGGGCATCCTCATCACCACCCCATAGCTCCTCTTTTCTCTCCTGGGAAAGATGATCTTTTAGGTCCTTTCCAACCCAAACCATTCTGTGATTCTACAGTATGAGGAGAGGAACGATTCTGGGCATGGAGAAGCACCTCAGCAGCACCCATGCTGTTATTAGGGCTGTCTAGCTGGATTTTGTAGGTGACTGGGCTAAATGGTGCTATGAGTGGGCTTTAGCAGCCCAAATTCCTGGCTAGCTGCTTAAGGGATTCTTGAGAGACCATCTTAAAAACAAAACATAAACCTGTTCCTTCTAGGGTTTATTCTGCTCATGCCTGGACTCAAAAGCTGGCTTTCATCCTCCTTTCATTCCCCCTAAACCGACCCCACTGTTTGCTCATGCTGCATCTCAGTGTAGTGATGGGTATCCACTGGCCTTTTGGGGAGGGCATGGTCCCCAGAGCCATGCAAGGTAAAGCAAGAGCCTCACACAGCACCAAGCCTGAGTGGCAATGCAAAGAACACAAGGAGGGTGAGACACCCCGATGCCAGGGACTTGCAAGGTTTGGGGAGAGTGGACAAAAGCATTTCGAGCTGCCCAGACCCACTCACGTGTGACGGGACAAAGGGGGATGTGCCCCTGCACCATTTACCTCCTGGCATAGCAGCATAAACTGCAGCTTACCCTGGTTTGCATTAATGAACTGGACTGAAAACCAGAATTTAACAGTCTGTTTGTCTCACTGAGTAAGCAAAGGGGAACATGAAGCATTTTATCTTGAGGCTGGCTCTCATACAGGTACCAGGGTCTGTCCCAGGGGTTTGCTCCTTCTCATCACAAGCTCCATGGCAGAAAGAGATTCAGTAACTCAGGCCAGAACCCCCAGTGAAAAAAGAGAGGCATGGTATGTGTTGGGATTTATGGCACTGAATGCAGAGCAGTGTAAAAGTACATTCTTGCTTATAATAAACGACCTGAGTGAAAAAATATTCTACCTGAAGCCAATGGAAACATTGTGCTGACTGCAGAAGCAAGGCTGCAGAGTCAGGGCTCTCATTCTTCTAACTAGGACTAATCTCACTTCTCTTAAAGACTAAACCTTTCATGGCCATGATCTATCTCCTTTTTAAGTGAGAGGTTCTTCTCATCCAGGATGAAATTTGAGAAGGATGAAGGGAAGCATGTAGAGAAGAAGGCCACTACTTTTCAATGTGGCCACACTCTAATGGTCCCCAAATATACCTCACGTATGGCTGAAATTCCAGCTCTGATCAACAGCAAAGGCAGGCTCTGTTCCCTGCTGTTACCAAATTGTATATCCCTCTCTGATTTTTCCTGAGTTCAGCATGGTCAATTGCAAAAAGTTTCACAGGAAAATGTAACTATTTCCAAAATTAAGCTTGCTGTATTTATTTTTATTCAATGCTCTGTCTAATTCTTTCTTGCTCAGCTGATTTATTTTTACTTTCTCTGGAAAAAGGCTGTTTTGACTATATATCAAAACAAGGTATACAATAAAACAAAGCTTCAACGTGTGAGTCAGGCTTCAAGTCAGGAAAATACTACAATGCTGCTGAAATTCTTTCCATCTTATCTACATAATTCTGACCTGATTTTTCCAGAAATGGCAACTCTAATCTGTACCATGTTATCATGAACTGCCCCAAAATAATTTCTGCAGGATGTCCTAATGTTGCCTATAGAAGTTACCGAATACCAGCCTCTTTGTTCATGTTTCTTTACAGTAGGATAAATTTAGCCACCACAACACGCTTCTGTATTTACAAACACAGAATGAGCTGGATAAACCTCTATTTGAATGCTATCTGATGTTTACTTTCTTCACACTCAACTGCTCGCCTCTGTGTATGTAAAACCATATCATTTTTGACTTTGCCTGCATCATGGACTATTATTAGGTTCTTTGGGTAGAAATCCAGCCTCCATGCTCAGCCGATATCTTTATTTAATTTACTGTTCTTCCTTCGTGACCTAGGAAACAAACGGACGGAGTTTTTGATTAATTGGAAGAGAATGCTTGGAAGCTGTGATGGTGAGTGTAAGTATGCAAAGAGACAGAGCCACAGATAAAGTACCAAGATAGCGGCAGGATCGTTTTTCCTGAGGTAAACATCGTGCAAACGACATTTCGGAAACTTAGCCAGAATGGGTGTTCGTGTCTTTCTTTATTTTATATCTCTGATCAAATCTGAGCTGGGTGAAAAATGAGAGGGAAGCCTATTTTGCTATTTCTCAATATGGTTAGACAATCAGTTGGTATGTCTTAGCGGTGTGCCTGGGACAAGTTCCTCTGCTCTGATCAGGTCAAGGAGACCTGAATTCTGCCTGAAGTCCACTGGGTCAGTCAGTCAGCCAACAATTCCCTCAGCTTTAGAGGCATCATTTATACCAGTGAAATGAGAGCAGGATTTGACCCAGAAAGGCTTTGTCCTTCCTGATATCACCATGATGGGGGCAAGCAGACACCAATTTGCTGATGCTAGCACAGGGTTCCAATGGATCTTGCCTCTCTTGGTCTGTTTTGAGGGGTTTTTTGTGTTTTTTTTTTTCTCCCCACAGGCATTTTCTAGTAACAAGTTAGATAAATATCACTTTGGTAAGCAATGGGGCAGTTTGCCTCTGGCTCTAGAAAGCTGTGTTCAGAAATGGAGGAGCCCCATGGAGTTTGTGGTTTCATTGATCTCTCCAACTATTTTGGGGGCTGCAGAAATTATTTGAGTTCATCAACTGTAATTCAAGCCCACACTGTTGTTGTTGTGTTTCCCCCCCCTAGGAAATAAAAAGAACACCCCAACCCTAAATCTGTTTTTTTGAGTGAAAGTAAAAATGTTTGTTATGTGCCAGCCACTAGAAACAAATCCAGCCTCTAATCTGGCAAGAAGAAAGCAGCACTGTATTTTGGTCATATATATTGGATTTATATTTTCCTCTGCTTTCTCCAGCTCTTTTCATAGACACAGTTCAGCCAAGCACTTGGTGAAGTGTCCATCATGAAAAATTAGTCAGTGCCCTAAGGACTTATTGTGCAAAGGTAGCCACATGCATGGAGTATTCTGATGGACCAGATGTTCTCCTCTTGTCATCTTTCTTGTCCTTATTTCAGTTCTCCTGTTGCAAGTGATCTGTTTTTATTTTCTTCTTATTTTCATCATCTCTTATTTCTAATAGGAGTAAAAAGAAGTGAGTCTCATGAACTAGGCAGCAAACTAAAGCGGACAGAAAAATTGGGCAAATGTTTCCTGTCATATTCTTATCAGAAATGTGCAGGTTTTTATGTTGTGTATTTGCCTGTGGAAGGATTTCCAAGTAGCTGAGACCTCTTACAAGCGATTTAAACAGCAACAAGGCTCAGCCCTGCGAAGAGTTAAACTCTGGCTATCACTTGCTCATGAAAATGTGGTCATGAAAATGTGCACAGACTGCCTGGGAACTTTGAAGGATCAGAGGTGCTGGGTACTTTGCAGGACCAAACTCTCTCCTCGAGGAAGTAGAGATGACTTCTGTACTTTCTCATAGCCTGAACTTGCTGTGCAGTGAGCATCCCTCGAGTAGCATAAGCCAGCACAAAACAAGAACCGTGATACTATCTGCAGGAGAGGTGCCTTGAGAGTGCTCTCTGGTTCTTCCCTCATGATTGTACATCTCACCCAGCCTCAAGGGATACATCTCTTTCCTCACACACAGGCTGCCCAGCACATCCGTCACGCAGCTGACTTCATTATGTGGCAGGGCCAGCAGGGATCAAAGAACCCATGCTACTGAAAAGAGTGATCACCACTGAGCAGGGCAGAGCCTGCCCTGCGTGGTGCTGCTGTCAGCGTGCTCCTTGGGGGATGGGAGAGAGGGTGGCTGCAAGTCACAGGTCACACCAGCAGCCCTGGAAACGTAAGCCACCCTTCCCAAGTGGCTGTGCCACACAGGCTGCTTGGCGATGGCGGTGGCTCCCCTTTCATACATATGGTCTCAAAATAACCCCACAGGTTTTATCAGTATCTTAGAACAGATTTCAGTCGGGACAGCTGTCCAGTCATCCCAGTGTCCGTCCTGATGGACTGAACTGATGTCACTTGGGTGAGTTTGGAGGAACACTGCTGATTTCACCAGCCCAGAGGTTTTCCATCAGGGTATCAGTCATGCAGATACAGCATGTGACTGTGGAACCCACAGACACCCCTACAGAAACTCATTTGTCCATGTTTCTTCTATGTATTCATAAGAAGAATATTTTCATATATTTTCCAGAAAATTTACTTCCCTATCTTTCTAAAATATTGTGCCTTTTGCTGAGGTCTTGGCCTGCTCTTTTCCCTCTCAGGTCTCTGCTAACCACTACATCGTTCTCGGTACGCATCCAGCTGGACACTTCACAGCGATGTGCTTTCCAGTGGCTTCCAAAGGATGTGCATTGAGGCTGTTAGTTTAATTTTACTTCACCCCAAGTCTGCTTCATCCTAAACACGAGGTTGCCTTTCACCTGGCTGCAAAGGGAAGTGTCTGTGAGTGCCATCCTTTGTCCTGAACTGGCAGCGGATTATGGATTGCTGGTTCCGGTGCTGACACTTCAGACAAGCCGCAAAGTTGGCTAGGTACTACTGTACAGTAAAAATGTATTCTTTGAACTAACCACTTTCTGCTGAGTAATTATTTTCTCCTCAAACATTTCTATAAATGTCTATACATGCACAAGGGTCAACTTTCTAAGCAAACTACCACCTTTCCTTCCGCAGCCCTTTCTTCTTCTTCTCTCAAGCATTTCTGTGCTGTTCCTGTGACCAAACACAGCTTTTGTGAGCTGCTTCTGTACAAAGCTGTGATTGTAGCTGTTTTTCCAGCCTGTGAGCTGTGAACATCTGAAGAACCATGTAATATGATTAAGGGTTGCAAGTTCATATGTGCTTTACATATGTGAAATTCCTGGAACAGTTTGCACTTCCGCTGGAATTTTTTTGGTGCTCCACGTTAAAAATTAATTAAACCCATGTCCTGTACGTGGAAAGTAGGTTTGAAAAAAAGTTGCAAAATGGAGTTGTCGGCATAGGAAAGCACAGAATTGAGTCCAGCCACACAGCAAATAAGAAAGATACCATTCTGATAAAAAATATGTGATTGTATAGCTGCATCATCAGGTATTGCAAAGTGTGTGTGCAACAGGGTACATCAGGGAAAACTTGAAGCATTTACTGACTCTGCATGTGTACTTGTAAGTGTGGAAGTGTGCCATATGTAATGTAATGTAACACAACACACTGAAGGTCTTTCTGATGTTGTACAACACATTTTGGATGCATTTCCCATTGTCAGAAAACTCCATGCCCTACGGGCTCTCTGCCTTGATGCCTGTCTTTTTTATCTGCATTTAATCTGGCAGAGCTCTGGTCAGGACAGCCAAATTCTGTCGTCGCCCCTGCAAAGGATGCTTTGCAAAGGGTGCTGCTGTTCACTGCTAAGCAGAATGATTGCTTTTGCCCAGGCTTCTAGTCTGTTCAAATAAGCTCATGTTGTTTACATGGATTTTTTTACTATGAGGTCTACAAGGAGAGAGTATATTTGCCCTCAGTTTTCCCTCTCTGGACAGCACAGTTGGAGAGCTCTGAATGGTTTATAGGCTAATTAAAACCAGACCACAGGTTTGGGGTTTTTTTCTTTTTGCTGCATTCCAGTTTGTTTAGCTGCTCGGCAGGGATTTGACAGGGGCATTGTTAAGGGAACAAAGGACCTCTGGCTTGGGTGACATTAGTGTGCTAAGAGATGCCTCCTTTTCACCTGACAGCCCAAGCAAATTGGGTCAGGTATCGGAAAGACTGACAAAACATCAGAGGACATGAAATATGCAGCGAATGGCTGACCTGCACATCCTACCTGGCTCTGGCTACAGTAACAACTTTGCATGGGAGCTGATGCAGAACTGCCCTTCTCTCTCCACCTGACAAGCTCAAACAGCTGATAAATTACCAGAACTAATTGTTGCTCTGACGGGCCTTTGATCCCTGGAAGAGTCAATTTATAAATGATGAGCTCCTTTTACATGCCACTGCTGATGGAGCTGTTGAAATAGTTATAAAATCAATAATCCCTGTGGTCTGGGGATCCCTTTGGTTTTCTCCCATTTATTCAGGAGACAGTTCAAAGTGTCTGCAAATGCTCATTTCCATCTCTTCCCAGCACCCTGCCCAGAAAAAAGCCAGGCATTGTCACAGGAGTGAGGCTTGGTAAGGAGAGGGAGTGAGCATCTGAAAAGCAGGCTAGTCCAGATGAACACCGAGTAGAAAGCAGGATGGTGTCTAGATTGTACTCTCAGCCACTTGGGATGGTCTGTCCAGGGGAAGAAAATTGTCAAAAACAAGGGCAGAAAGGCGAGGTGGGAACATTTTGGATGATGGACAGTGTCATGGAGAACGGCAGCTTCTTCAGGGTGGCAGTGGAACAGAAATCCCATTTATGGCTTCTAGAGTCCAGCCTCTACAGGGAGCCCAACAAAACTGTTCCCCATGGGCATTGTGCCTCTCCCAGAAAGCAGCTAACCTGACTCACCAATGTGGAGGAACAAGCCAATATTTTACCAAACAGAGTCCTTATAGGTGGGATGTCATCTGCAGAGTTTGCTCCTTACTTGCAATAGTAAGTTGTGATCACCATATGATGGACAACCCAACAAGACCTCCTCCTTGGGCTGTTTGAACAGGCCATGAGAAGCAAAGGACAATGAAGAACAGTGCAACCTGGATTTGAAGGAGAGTCCTTGGCCCAATCTTGCTGGTGTTTGCTCATTTTCCAGTTGTGATAACAAGATGGGAGCACTCCAGCAGGGCCTGGCTTACTTCTGGGAACAAAGTTTGCAAGCTTGAATGCAGTGTTGTTACCAATCACCAATATTTGAAAACACAGCCATGAATCTGACTCATACCTGGAAGCCTTATTTGCACACAATCACTCCTTTTTCACTGTTAGGGTGATGAGACATTGGAATAAGTTGCCTAGAGAGGTGGTAGAGTCATCATCCCTTGAGGTATTCAAGAAACGCCTGGATGAGGCACTGAGTGATATGGTTTAGTGCTTTAGGGGTTATTATGGTGGTGCTGGGTAGACCGTTGGACTGGGTGATCTTGAAGGTCTCTTCCAGCCATAATGATTCTTTGATTCTATGATACCTCTAGGTCGTTACATCCTGAGGAGACAACAAGACAGAAGAAACAAGAGACAAGCTGTAGAGGATGACCAGAGGGCTACCTGATTGGTGATTGACAGAGCAGCCCTCCTGGTCATCATACTCAGGTGCTAACTGTTTGGTAATAATAAAGCTAATGGCCTAACAAGGGGGTGGACCTTAAAAGGCAGGGCTTGAGGCACCAGAGGACCTTCAGTGCCTGAGTACTGGGGGAAGGAGCAGGACGTGCTCTGCGACTTGGAGTCTGAGAAACTACTCAACCTACGATATCAGCAAGAACATCGAGTGCTGAGAAAGGAGGCCGGCTCTGCGCTCTCTGCGCACCCAGCACTCCGGGGCAGCTTGCTGCCAGCTTGGGAATATATCATCTAGCTTCGCCTGGATCCCGGACACATCGCCTTGCCTGGATCCCCAACAACAAGCTAAGTTGAAGAGAATTTGATTCTCATGAAAGTCTGGATGAGGCTCGCTCCTGCAGCCTGGCCTACCACCATCACAAAGCTGGGCTGACTCAGGAAGAAGAGATGACTAGTTCTGATTATCATACTGAGAGGAAAAAAAAAGAAAAGAAAATTTCTTCATGCTCTTTTCTGACTTAGTCATCTATTTGGGGAGCCTGTCACACGCAGGAGGTGTTATTTATATCATGCACTTCCAGGACAATCTTTCATTGGGAAATCTTCTGCCCTGAAAAAAGGGGAAGGGTAAAATAATTAAACAACATGGTTCAAAAAAAAAGTTATTGGAAAGTGGTAATTTCGCTGTGGTTAGAAAGGATGTAGAAACAGCACTGGAGCTGTTGCTCTCAGTAGCGTCAGAGTACATTCCAGGATCTTGCTGAAGATCTGTTCTCACAGTACTCACTTCCAGTTTGAAGAAACCTCATGAATCCATGCCATGTGTGACAACAATCAGAAAGTCAGATTATTTATACACCACTCGTGTTCCTTGACAGAACTAGTCCAAGCCCTGTTTCTTAATGTGAGTTTGGCTGGTGAGAAAGTCAAAGTCAGGATGGGTCAGCTGAAGTTTCCAGAGTGATATCGAACATGAGGACCAATCTGGTCCAGGCCCACCACACTGTGCCCTGACATATGTAGGTGACATCAGTGAACAGTTATGTTAGCTTTGAGGCAGGTGACTACTCAGTGAAACCTGGTTAAGTGACTTTCTGTGCTGAAGATAGAGATCAAAGTTGTGAGATGGAGCCACCTTGAATTGAATCAATTTCTTATTAATGTTTGACAGCAGAGGGTATTGCCAGCTACTGCAAAAATCTATTATAATGGAAAAAAGTGCTCTCCTCAGGTCTCAAATATTCACAACCAACCACATGGGAGATGTTTGTCTACTATTACTTTGTATAAGCTGAAGTGCTGTTTTTCTCTTCATTACATCAGATGATCAAGATGCAGATAACTTTTAAATTGACCTTGACCTTTCACTGCAGATGAAAATAAGGGAGAGAACAATAGTCTATGCCTTGTGCTCTTATGAACAAGTGCACATAGACTGTTGTTGGCTTGTCTTTTAATCCAGAGACCTGTATACAGCTGCAGAGATGGAGCAATCTCAGCTTATCTCCTGTTTACCTGGTAGAGATGCTGCCCTCAATTTCACAGGGACCGATGTTTGTGTTTCACAGCATTGAAATGACAGAAAGAACTTTGCTGAGGTACAGGGTACTGTGGTACTCATTGTTGGTGGCTGTTGAAGAGGTTGAGACAATGTCTGTAGAGTTGAATGAAGAAAAATAGTAAGGATGGCATTTGCTAGAAATGAGTTTTCCAGTCAGGCATCATCCTCTAATACCTCCCAGGGTAGTGGTGGCCAACAGAAGGTGGTTAGAGGGATAAAAAACATGGTCAGTATTCATGTCCAGCAAACTCAATTTCTGAATTGTTTATGAATATGGGAAAGAGCAGAAGAGAAAGGTAGACAAGGAGGCATGGGAGTTACACCCTAAGATACCAGAGGTGTTTTGAGATGTCCAAGGTACTAGAGATGTATGCTGGATGTAAATAGTGAGACTAAAGCATCACATTACATGGAAAATATATCAGTTTGGGAATCTTGCAAGAAGAAGATGTTTTTTGAGGTTCTGAGTAATGCCTGTTCCTAAGCCTCTGGCAGACAATAAGAGATCAGAGCCTTAAGCAAGCCCTGCTCTTATTGTACTTTTCAATTCACATTGCCTTCAGTGCAACTTCAGTCTGTGCTAAAAAGTATCATAAATTACTTTTCATAGGTGCTTTAAGAATTCATTGAACTAGGGTACAAATTCATGGGGAGAGCAGGACAGACCCAGCCCCATCACTTATAGCTCCTGGTGAAGTGCAGAGTTGCTAGGAATGTATGTGACTCTCTTCCAGCTACTGATGCCAACCCTTCCATACTGCCTGAGTGATGCCACTGTTTCTTCAGTGCTGATACTTCTCTGTTTCCCAGTTTATTGATTTATCTTTCAAGAATTTAATTTTGCTGATACATTCATAACAGTTTGCCATCAGTTCCAGATATGAAGTTAGTGACAGGGTTAATCAGTTAAATTGAAAGGGAGGTTTGAGTCTTAACTCTTCAATGCTTGTGATATTTTAGATATATAGAACCATTTTTCTGATAATATTTCAGTTAAAAAAGTCTGATTCAGACAAATTTGTTTGGGAAATTTAGTTTCAAGCTTGCATTCTTTCCCCAGGATTTCACTGGATTGCATCACGAAAGATACATTCCATTATGTAATTTTGCAGTCAGACATAGACGAAAATTGATTTGCAAAGCTGAGTGAACTGAAGTGCTTCTGTGTTGCATGTTCAACACATGAAGCTGTTATGGGAAAGAGACAACTGGTGAGAAATGGACGCTATCATAAAAGAAAGATATCAGTACCACAGCCCTTAATTTGAAACAAAGTAATGCTCACATAAGACAGAAAAATATTTTTTCATTGTGAATCAGGTGCCTTGGCCAAGTCTGGAAAGACCGGAATTCTTTTTCTCAATATATTTGAAAATGAAAAAAATGCACTATTATCAGGACTTGACATGAAAATTGATGCATTTTATTTCATGTGTCAGCACTTGCTTCTTTTACAGCTCTGCAGTATTCTGGATCCATTTTTTTCTGACTTGCTAACTAAGTTTCCAGTGCAAATGAGTAACAACTCAAGAACTTGATATTCAAGATTGCTAAAATTTTGCAATTTTGTGGTATATGAATGAACCATCTGTTCTTCCTAATAAGCAGCTATTTTAAAATTACATTTTATACAGTTTCTGCTGTTCTTTGATGAAGAGCCTAGGAAACAGCTTAGTAAACTCTGGCACATCAGACAGAAATAACCTCAAAAGAATTCTGATGTATGTTTTCCTCCAAATACATGAGTATTCAGTCACATTGAGTTATTCTTGGTGTATGCTGTTTAGCAGATACTCACACATTTACAAGGCACAGAACTTATTTTCAGTGGTTTATTTAACAGAGCTGGTGTATGTTTTTCAAACAAAATACTTTTTATTAGCTACTGGATCCTTTGGGAAATATAAAAGGTGCCCCAAAGTTTGGGTTTTTGAAACATTTTTGGATTTTTTGTTGAAATGGAAGAAACAGGCCTTTTTCTTTCTGGAACTTCCCTTGTATCATTTGTTTCCTCTGTATTCTTTTGCTACTATTTATCCTGCTTTTTCAGTAATGAAATGGTTAAATGTGAGGAGAAGGAAGGGAAAGAGGAGTAACAGTTTCGAACAGAGAAAAGAGAAGATGTTTCAGTCCTGGTTAGCTGTTAAAAATAGGTCAGTCTGTTACAATGATCCTCTCCCTTGTTGCAAGTACTGGTTCACTCTGTTTCAAGTTCTCTCAACAGCAAGCTTGGAGAGAACTGATAGGAAAAGTCATTGGTGTCATGCCTCAAGGACTCTAGTCCTATTTTAAGTCGTCTTGATAATTTTGTTTAAGTAGTCCAGAGAGACCTGGGAAGCTTGATCTGGAATAGCTACACAAAATTCAGCTTTCTGAAGATCTGTTTGCTGAGAAAACAAGACAAACTAAGGGTTCAGTCTCACCTTCCCCTTTTACTCAGCTGGGTGCAGCTCTTTCTTGCAGTTTTTGGGAGGGTACCATCTCTCCTTTACTGCAGTCTTCGTCCTGTGCCTTGTCCACCTGTTTGGGGTAGAGGCAGTGAAGGCATGACAGCTGGTTTCCACCTTGAGAAACACTCTTGTCCATAGGCCCTCAGGGGTGCCCACAACTGGCAGGAGCTGTAGGCAGCCCACCACAGCAGCAATGGGACCTCCTGAGACCCCTCTTCATAGATATCAGAAGGCTGATGGGGGAAGTGAGTCAGGGATGCAACGTACCCATCTGCAGATGGAGTTGCAGCGCAGATGGAAACTGGAGATGAGACACTTAGGAAAATTAGGGCATGAAGCATCTATCATTCTTTCTTCAGCTCGCCTGGAATATGTCATTTCCTACTCAGCCTCCCATTTCACAACTGTGTCTTTTTCATCATGTTCTTTTCAAAAGAAAACAGATCTGGCCCCTAAAGAAGACTAACCACAGTCCAGCCCTGAGTGCCCCTCTCTAGATGGTCTCTCTCTCTTCCAGCTGTCCATCTCTTGGTTTTAATGAACTGAAGCCATAACAAAGTCCGGACAACACAAGGGCAATTCAGTACTGGATTTCTTTCAACAATGCTAATTCCTGTGACCTTTACAGGGGCATTGAACCAGAAACACACCTCAAATGAGTAGAGGGTAAAACAACCCAAACAAACAAGTAGGGGAAACAAACTGGAAGGTTAAAGAAAAGAGAACCTGTGCCTGTTCTTGGGAAAGTAGAGTGTTTTCTTCCAGTTCACTTCACCCCATGGCTGGGCAGGTCAGGACTGCTGGTACTGGGCAGCTCACCTATGAAAACAAATATTCCCTTGTTGGATAAAGTGCCACACTGTTGATATTCAATGTCTTTTCAGGTTTTAAGTCTCTCCAGACCAAGCAAAAATAAGCCAAGCTAATTAACATGTGCAAGTCTTTGTCCTGATTGTGTTTTGTGTACCAATGTACGTGTAAGAAAGCAGGACCTCCAGAAGGGTGCAAGAGCATGCAAGAGAGAGAGAGGAGATGAGTGTGAAAGCACCACAGACAAATGAGTGTGTGTATGTGAGAGACAAAGAGAGACCAAGGAGCCTTTTCTTATGATTGGAGGTATGTTAGAAGACTACTTCTTTTTAAAGAATGATCAGAATGACAGGTAATAAAGAAATAAGTGTAATGGGGCATTTAATTTATATAACTCATTCCACTGAGCTATATAAATCATGTTGCCTGTGTGTGTCTGAGTCTGGAAATGATGAAGACAGATGACAGATAAGTGCACAAATCAGCAGCTTCTTCAAGGTGATACACAGGGCTGCAGATTTCCTTCCCGTATGGAAGTCAGGCATGCCAAGAGACACTGCATGTGCAACCAGAGCTGCTGTCTTACCTGGAGGAAAAATACCATCAAACACAGGACGGGTTGAGATATAGCAGCAGCAGTGCATTGTCTGTGTGTGCAGCAGCTCTTGGCTCCCCACAAATCCAAAGCTGAGCAGAAGCAGGGAGCTAAAAGCTACCATCTCTCGTAGACACTAGTTGAAAAATACAGTGACTTGCAACTCATTGCTGGCCCTGCTGAATATTGTTCAAAATCTGGCCACCCTTAGACGCTCCTTTGGTGGGTTGGCTGCTACTGCAATGCATTAGCTTTGGGCAACCCATAATTTTTGGACAAAAAGTGACTCAGTGTTAAAAGATACCACTATAATCTGTAGGAAATAAAATGTGAGTTATTGTCCTTGCCTGAGATCATCAACATGATCTACATAGTCTGATAAAGAGCTATTGGATTAATGGTTCAATTCATTCCCAGGTCAGCTTGGGCCTGATGTAGTGTATTTCTAATGTCACTGCTGGGTTTCCATTGTACTCTTTCCTTGCAGAAGAGGACTTCTCTGGATATACAGGCCCAGACTATTGTACACAGATCATCAGTTTTTTGGAAAGCACCACAAGTCTTCACTGGTGATAAAAATCTATGAGCTCACCTACGGACTTCTTAGGTGAGTCACTAAATCTAGGGAGCTTGAGAGCCAGTCTACACACAGAACTGGAGAAAAAAAACAAACCAAAAACCCAGATCAATTTATTACAATGCAAGCCTAAAGCTGGACAAAGGCTCTAGGTTCCCAGACAGGAAGATTCACTCAGACTATTTACTGCATTTCTGAAATACATGCACTAACCAAGAAAAAAAGCCCTGGAAAAATAGGAAGGAAGGTCTTACTTCAGAAGTAAATACACTATTCTGATGCACCTGAAATTGACACCAAAAAAAGTCAAATTGAGTGAGGAAAATCACTGAGGCAAAACAGCATCCACGTAGTTACTTAGCAAAACAAACCGAGATGTAAGTTAAAATGGTTTTGTTTCTAGCAGTGAGTATTTTTACATTGATAACCTTCAGAAGGTGCACATGTTGGAACTGTGACCCCATGACATTCTGGTTTTACACATCGCATGCTGACATACACCTGCTCGAGCAGGGTGAAAAATCAAGCTTTTCCTATCCAGCCCCAGGTTTCTACACAGCTGGATCAGACATACGATACCACAAAATTGTAAGGACCTGTTCCTGTTCACTGTTTGATGGGCTTGTCCCAGATGTGTTTGGACTGAAGCACCAGGGCTGGTTGAAGACCCAGCTGCTTCCCTGTCTCTTGCTGTCAGATGTGAGGCTGATGAAATTCCTTGTCCGTGCCGATCAGCTGAGCTGCAAGCCTGCTCACCGTAGGGGCAGACAAACACAGATAGGAGATCTGCCTGGAAGACAACTCCTAACAACTTCCTCCTGTCAGAAGCCTCAAACCTGAAAATCTTCTTGCTAGAGGAAGTGAGGAGGAGTAGCTTTTGCTTTCATTTCCCTTCCTATGCAACAGTGACCTGGTTGTCCATAACAAAACTATTATACTTTGCTAAAATGCTGCCCTTAAGTGAAAGCCAGAGGTGTTAAGAAGGTTTGCAGAGCAGGTACCTAACCACACACACGTGCATGAATACATTTGTGTGTATTTATACATACTTACGTACATACATATGTGTGTGTGTATATATTTATATATATTTATGTGCAAAAACTGTTTGCATTGGACCTGACCACCAATTCACGGAAGGAAAAAGTTCGGTGTCTCAGAATGTTACTTGTAACAATTCTTTAGACTACACCTGGATCAGGATTCAGGCACTTTCCCAGCTGTAGCACGAACTTGGGGTCTGCTGTTTGCCAAGGATTCAACCGTCTCGCTGGCTTGCACACAGTAACAGTGGGGATTCACATGGGGACACTGAAATAAACTGACTTGAGACTTGCTTAGCTTCTGCAATCAAACAGTATCACAACCATAGGCATTTATTAGGAAAGAATATAGTTTCTCCCCCTCTTGAATGCCCTGTCCTGCAGTTTGTGTGGATTCAGTCTTTAGCAGAAGTCATGGTGAAATCAACGGATGCTTTCCTGGAACAAGAAACGTAGTAACAAAATAAAGGGGGCTATGCTTTAGTTATTCAGTTATTTCTGCTCTGTAGAAAACCTGACATAATTTGAGCATCAGCTAAGCACATACCTAGAAGAGATCACTTGTCCCCTGCACCACAAACAGGGCAAGAATGTTTCTACCTTCCTGTGTCCAAACTGGGTTTATCCTAGCTGAAAATAAGTACATGAAAAACAGAGGCACAGAAGATACAGAAAGGAGTTGAAACAAGGTGCAAACCAGGAAAACAAAGATTTGCAGAGTTTACACCATTCTGGAGACTCCTGGCTGCTTTCTTAACTTGTTACCTTTTTTTCCCTGAATTGTTGCTATTTCAGCATGAAAGCTCAGCCTGGGCCCTATTAACAGCATTGAGCAATTTTGGCTCTGCTGAAACCTCAGATTCTTCATCAAAGGAATTCTCTTCATTGGCAGAAACGACAAAATGTCATTCCTGATCAAGGATACAAGTTTCAGTAAATGTTGCCAGGAGTGTTACCCCGTGGGATTGGCAAATGCCAGCACCTTGCACACCTTCAGTGCTCTGTTGTCATTCTGCTCTTTTGTGCTGCTCCTGAGAAATCTGTTAGCTGTCAACACCGAGCTCAGGTACCTTGGTAGTCTCAAGTGCATGGTTGAAACAGCTGCTGTCTGTGTTCTTCTGCCAGAAAGCAGGGCATCCATTGAGGTTTTTATGCTACTTTGCCAGAAATTGAGACTTTTCACCAGCTAACAGTCCCTCCCAAGAACTGTTGGGACAATTTCCCTGTGGATAGCTTTTACGCAAAATCAGGGGATCTAGTCAAAGCTCCCTAGTTCTTTGTTTCATCCCTAGAGTGTCCTCTATCCTGTCCTAAATTATACCAGTTAGCAAAGCCTTCTGCTGCTATGTTTCCAGCTAGTTTGACCCTTCCTCCAACACCTCCTTTCTTCCCTATGGTATGTGTAGAGGATGACCAGAGGGCTACCTGATTGTTGATTGACAGAGCAGCCCTCCTGGTCATCATACTCAGGTGCTAATTGTTTGGTGATAATAAAGCTAATGGCCTAACAAGGGGGTGGACCATAAAAGGCAGGGCTTGAGGCACCAGAGGACCTTCAGTGCCTGAGTACTGGGGGAAGGAGCAGGATGTGCTCTGTGAGTTGGAGTTTGAGAAACCACTCAACCTTCGATACCAGCAAGAACATCGAGAGCTGAGAAAGGAGGCCGGCTCTGCGCTCTCTGCGTACCCAGCGCTCCGGGGCAGCTTGCTGCCATCTTGGGAATATATCATCTAGCTTCGCCTGGATCCCGGACACATCGCCTTGCCTGGATCCCCAACAGGTATGTAAGACTTACAGCACAGAAATTTCTTCCACTTCCTTCAGGGATTCCCCCATTTCAGAAAGGTCCCCAGAAAACTGCTTACTTAGCTGATGTTGCAAAAAGAGCCTCATGGTGCAAAAAGGGAGAAGCAGGGGTTGGATTCCTCTTTTTCTCAGTTTTTTGATGCAGGAAGTCACAGTCAGGTGACTCAGACATCACTTTGTATGATTGCCTTTGAGCTAACTTCTGCTTTACAGTAATATGGGAAAAAGTATCTTTGTCCAACACTCAAGATTTGGTAATCTGGGAAATATGCATGATTGTCATGTATGACCTCAGTAAAATGCCTTGAGGAAAGCTACTCAAAGTTACTGTGCTGGGGCTTGCACAGGTAAAGGACCAGCCCTTTTCTCTGTGGGAGGTCTGCAATGTGTTGACTCAAAGGCTGTGATGCAACAGCCCTGAGGAGGAGCAGAAAGCATCCTGCTCACTGCACCTCCCTGCTCTCACCCGGATCGTGTTGCACTTGGAGAGCTGAATCTAGAAAAGCACATACGTACCCTCAGAGCAATGGGGAAAATAATTCATTACCTGGGACAGCCTGAATTTGAGTGTGAGCCTTTTGTCATACACCTATCATAATAGGTGTCTGGTTTTCTGGGGTTTTTTCTGTGCTGTTTCAAAAATAACACAGATTATGTGTGTGTCCAGGGCTGGCTGCTTATCCCTGCAGGTGGTGGCTTATTCTGAACAGGACATGATAGCTAATCTGCTGCAGTAAGCTCTGCCTAACAGAGTAGTGTGAAACACTTTTTCTAGCTGAATTTACTAGAGGAAACTTGGTGTATATGGGTAAAACCTGGTTGCTCAAGTTGATATTTGACTTAAACCCCAACATGACCAGAGGGCATCCCTTCATACCACTGCAGTTCTGTTGGTTTCACACACAGATCATCCTCAAGGCAAGTAATGACACATCACTAATAGCAAGAAACGGTCAGAATCCATTCTGGGTTGTATTTTGCCTGGAAGATGGCTATAAAATAAGAACATAAACTTGTTGCATGCTGTTAGTCCATCCACTCTTGTGGTCAACAGCAAATGTTCAGGGAAAGAGTGTAGAACCAGAAAACATACAACTATCTGCCCCCCATGGTGGGATGCTTTTACATTAAATCAATTCAGTTTATGGTTAAATAGGAGGACGCATCTTCCACAACTGGTTTTTATGGAGTACTTTATACCTGTGGCTGCCTCATATTCTGGAGTGGCAGCAAGCTCTAGACCTTGGTTATGCTTATGTAAGGAAAAAAGTACTTTCTTTTGTTTGTCCTAAAACTTCTACTTGGTAAATTGATGTAATAGATGATAACCTGTCAGATACAAGCTCCCCAATGAGTCTCTTCTGGTTATTTAAACATCATAAACCCTTCTCCCGGGTTCTACCCACACATCTGCAATCTAGTTCCCAATGTTTTTTTTCAGTTCATAGAGTGCATGGCAGATGCTAGAAGTTGATATGTTAGTGTGCACACACAACTGTGTGTACTACACTGATTCAATAGCCTTAAATTGCAGCAGGGGAGATTCAGATTGGACATTAGGACATTTTTTTCACAGTAAGGGTGATTGGGTATTGGAATAGGTTGCCCAGGGAGGTGGTGGGGTCACTGTCCCTGGAGGTGTTCAAGAGGTGTCTGGATGTGGCGCTGGGTGCTGTGGGTTAGTGGTAATGTAGCTGGGCAGTTGGACTGGATGATCTTGAAGGTCTCTTCCAACCTTGATGAGTCTATGATTCTATGATTCTATGACTCACAGGTCAAAACCTTGTATAGTAAACATGGTGTAAGGCAGAGGTGAACACAGCCTGGTTATTTGTCCAGTATAATTCCTTGCCTGAATCCCTACTCCAAGCTGGTGTGTCATTGTGTTTTGGAGCCTGGTTGTGATGGGATGACTTCCATTTCCTGAGAAAGTCAGACAATAGGGTTCACACCTGGGAGATTCTGGAAAGGAAAGCAAAGGCCAGATTGCTGAGGAGAGTGCTCTGCTCAAAAAAAGTGTTATTGCTTGTCCTTAGACATCACTACTCCCAAACACACTGATAGATAACTTGTCAAATGCAAGATCAGTACTCACCTAATCATAGTTGGTACAAATATTAGCTGCTGAGACATCACTATTAATTGCTATACATCAACAATTCAGGAGAGATATGGTAGGGAGGTTAATGAAAGCCTAGTGCAGCAAAAGATATCTACAGCAGGCTGAGGATACCCTGGTGCACAGGCACAGAGTCAATGTTGTCATTAAAACCATCGCAGTGGTACTTAAGACTTTGATGATGTCTGTCCTCACTTTTGCCAGTGCCTCATGCACCAGGAAAGAGGGGTGACAGCTGATTTGTATGTTCTTACCTTGCCAGGTACCATTCTGAGTGCCTAGATGTGTATCTTTTTATTTGTGAGGCTCATTAGGTGGGTTTTCCAGGGCCCGTGAAGACAAAGCATGCATTCAATAGTCCTCTCACTGGTATTATCAGGATCTCCTGTAGCAGAGAGTTTTGTGCTGGAGGATAGGGAGCACTGCTTTGAGACT
The DNA here is from genome assembly GCA_013398125.1 of Aegotheles bennettii. Taxonomy (NCBI): domain Eukaryota; kingdom Metazoa; phylum Chordata; class Aves; order Caprimulgiformes; family Aegothelidae; genus Aegotheles; species Aegotheles bennettii. The sequence continues at coordinate 172,973 of VZRW01001555.1, forward strand.
GTGTGCTCTCAGGCTAAGCTGCTCCTCGCTGCAAAGGAGGAGTGGTGCCGACAGGGCTGCTTTCCCAGCGGCTGAAAGGCAGAGCTTTGCCAGTTTGCATAGGAAGAGAAGACCAGCCAGGTCCCTGTCATCACAAACAAGCCAAGCAGTAAATGTTTAATCTCAAAGAGCACTAGAGCATCACCTCCACATGCCACTGACTGTTAGAGGCTTCAAAATAGTTTCCTAATATCCTCTGACAAATTAAGACCTATGGTAAAGGCTGAGAGCCAGTACAAATAGTGTAGTATGTAAAGTGTAGTATGAATACATATTCCAAGAGGCTCATGGGAAGCCCATGCCCAGAAACACTGATGCAGTAGGAAAATTGTTACTCTTCTGCATCAACACCTTTGACTGATACAATATCTATGAGGAAGAGAGACGCAGTCATAGAGTTGATACATGTTTTTGTAAGGATGCTAGAAAAGGATAGAAATTTTACAGTTTTATCTACAAAGTGCCTGAGCTGGGAGAAAGTCACAAGCAGTACTTTTCTTTTTTGGGTGTGAAGAGAGAGAATACATATTCCCTTTTGTGTTGCATTCACAGTCCATCTAGAGTATCCTGTAGTTCCTGCCTGTTAACTTCAGCCTTGACTACAGCACTTCCAGACCACAGTGACTGGCCAGCAAAGGGCTCAAAGGCAGAAGACAGGGGATGAACATCACCTTCCACAGCTGGTATTAAACCCATGCTTCATTCAGCTCCTACTGAGTCCTTTCTGCCTGCCCTTTAGAGGTTACTGGGGTCCATAACTACTCCACTACTGCTCAAGGGTAAAGAGTCATCCACAGACCACCATACTTGCTCCCCTCCAGAGGCCTTAAGAAGCAAGCAAGGTTTAACCATGCAGTGTTTCTGTAGAATAAGTATCTTTATTCCAACCAAACACAGAGGGAAAACAAGGCACAGTGGAAACCATCATATGACATTTCTTTTAATGGAAGGCTGTTTGCCGTCTCTCTACTGAAGCATGTCATAAATTGTTCCATGTTTGATCTAGACCTGCATAAAGATTCTTATAATGGTGGATTTTCAAAGTATGCTGGAACCTAGAGGCCAGCTGACCAGCGGTGAGGCTTGAATGGGAGATGGAAATCTTTTAAAAGGTGCTTTTTGTCTTTGAATTTGAAGTGATATTTCCAGTGAAAAGGATCTTTCTTTCTTTCTTGGCAATTTAGAGATCTTTCACAGTGCTGAGCATTTTTGAAAATGTATCTCAAACTACTTTACTACTTTATAGAAGTGACATTCCCACCTTAACTGTCAAACAACAGGGAGGATCCTCAGACCACTGCACCTCTAGGACATCTCTTCACAGTGCATGATCTGAAAGATCCTGTTTCTCCATATCCTTATGGACACCAGGTTATGTTAAATCACAAGTATGATTCTTTTACCTCAGTTGACTGCTCTTTCAGATTTTACAGTGACCTCCATTTAAAAAAAAATAATCACAAAACTTGGCACATGGTCAGTCATGAATAATTCAGAACAAATTTGCACAATTACTTTAGAACCACTACCTTTAATACAAAAATAGGACCAAAAAGAGTTTAAACATCTGATCATACATTTTCTATGACCATCTGTAGCATATTTTGTACTAGAAGTTCTCTTAAATGCCTTTGCCAATGTACTTTATCCTGACCTGTCATTTTTTATAATTTACTGGTTCACCCCAAGACCTTTCTTTCTTTTTTTAGTATATATGTGGACTTCCTGTATAAAGGCAAATCACTATTAGATCATTGTCTATCTCCACATCATGGAAGTAAATTCCCTGCCAACACTAAGCCAGCATTAGTTGTCCACAAGCCATTAATCCAAAAAGCTTAGAAAAGGTCAATTTTTTAAGCTAATAGTATAAAACCCACATAATATAACATTCGGATAGAAAGTTTAGGAAGTCTCTTTTGCAACTTAATTTAAATCCTCTGTAGACCAAAATGTCTGGATAAAGCCTACAAAAGATTAAAGACACTGGAGGACCTGATTTTCTAACCCATTGCATTTTCTATCCCCGTGCAAATCCACACAAATCTTTACCTCTTTGAAGTTGCTAGCAAATCTTTTGGTCTTTTCAATAGGACTTACAACTTCACTTCTGGTAATTACATCAGCCTGCCACTGTGGAACATCACTCCCAGGAAATGCTAATAATATAAAGCTGGCCATGGCCAGATCCTCTTTGTACCAAAGCCATTTAAATTAAGTAGGTTTTTCTTTTCCTTGCTGAAGACGCAAGGATGTTACAGGCTTCACAGATTCACAGATCATCTCAGAAAGGGGCAGGCTGATCCTTCCAATAAGAGTTTGAACCCTGACAATATGTTTCATAGAGCAGGTTGTGGCTAAGCAGTCAACTCTCAGCCAATCTTCCTTCTCCATGGCTTTCTCCACCTGATTCTCTTTCTCTCTGCACATGTCTGTCGTAAAACTGTTCTGCAAAATGCTGTTATCAGCTGCATTCCTCTCTTCACTTGCCCCATGTTTTTGCCTGATGGGCTCATGGGGGTTCCTCAAATCTGCCAGTCCGTGCCCTTCCCCTTCCCATCCAAGACATTGCCTATGTCTCCCACGTTCCTGTGGATGCTTCTCCTCTTTCTGTGCACCCTGGTGGCTCAGCAATAAATGGAATACAAACACGTATGAGTAAGAAAGTAGGTCACCTTTTATCAGCAGCCTGGGCACCCTGATAAGTCTTTCTTTTGTGAACCTTTCCAAGTTACTATGTTGCAGCAGCAGGTTATTCTGGCTGAGGAACCAATGCCTGTCTGAGTTACTTCTCATTGCTCACTACTCTGTGTCCATGTAATGGAAGGTCATCTGCTTACGACAGCCTGAAGGGCAAGGAAAGACAAAAAGAAGATGAAAAATCAGCTGCAAGCAAGGAAAACACGCTGATGAGTTGCCTTGTTTTGCTGATTAAGTTTCCAGCCAAAATATCCCATTAATGGAGGCGTTGTGCTTTGGGTTTTTGTTTGTTTTGTTATATTTCTCCGTTGATCTAGATGGAGACTGAAAAGCACAAAGGAAAATCAAGCAAAATCAAACAAAATGTTTGGCTGAAATTCTGGGGTTTCTGGTGGATCTTGAGCAAGTTCAATTGCAAACACTGAACTCTGCAATATCTGTATCACCAGCCTGTCGCCAGAGGTGGAATTCCCTGTAACCCCATTGCTGAAAGCTGCCCAAAGGCTCTCTTCTCCAGTGACAATGTGTCTCCCTGTTTGAAATGGCAGGTTTTTATGGCCTGGCAGGTTTCTAAAGCAAAAAGCTTCTTGTGTGCTGCAGGCTGCTGTTACTATTACTGCTGCCTCTTCTTCTCTCTATGGGGGAACTGTTGACAGAGCAGATGATAAGTCAAAGCCTAGATGATGATCTGGGTGTTGACAGATAAGATCAATGGGTTTGTTGTCTCAACCCAGACGCTGTTTATCCAGTACAATGGTGGGCTAATTTCACTGGCACTGGCTCTCTGCTAAAGCCCTGCTGTAAAAGCAGAGGAGAGTTATTACAATTCCACCTGAAAGCTGGCACTGCTCCTCCCTCTCCCCTCTCCCTCCTACTATTCCTCCCCTTCCCACCAGGTAAATGTCAGCTGAAATGCCAGATGCAGAGATTGCAAGCTCCGTGGTTTGTTTTGACCTGTTTTGCTTGTAGTATTTACTCAGAGTATTTGTCCTAATTTGCTCGGAGTATTAAAATGATGCAAGTCTGCCACTTTATCAGCTACAGGTACTCCTCACTGAACAAGAACCTCTGTTGGTGAGATTTAAGGCATATCACCCCCTAGGAATCAGGAAAAGCACACAGTGATAAACTAGTATAATTTGAGACTGGAATTAGTCTCAATTACATATTAAATCCCGTGTTATTCCAACACCTTTGATGATTTTACAGTGGATGTAGGCTTGTGCTGCTGAAGGTAAAATCTGGCTTGTTTTCCTCTCTTTAATTACAAACACAATCTTTTGGGAACAGCAAATCATTTGCATGTCTGCGTGACAAAGAATTATTACACAGAAGAGATAATTAAAAGCATCACTTCACAGTTCCCATCTGAGTCACTTAATTAGTTTTGTTCCCAGGTGATAAATGAAGGCTTTGCCAGGAAGGAAACAGTGTTTTCTTACTCGTCACCAGAAAGCATTTGCTGAATTATGTCAAATCTCTCACTACTATCTTCTTTGACAAATGCTTGTAATTTCTTTACTTCTCCAGAAGATATCTCCCTGAAATCATCCGCCTGAGATAAGGTTTATTAGTCAAGTGCCTCCCTCACCCCTCTCCATTCATCTCATTGCTCTGTGATTTATGCCCTTCGCAATAATCCCAGGAAGATGTTAATTTCTAAATCTCAGCATCAGAAATATCTCTGAAGCAACGTCCAATCCCAAACCCCATTGATTAGGAAGCAGCTGCTGGAAAGTGATGAATATGTAGAGGTACTTTTTTTAATGGTTGCAAATCATAATTGGAGCTGAATGGAAAATAAAAGTAGCTGAGAAGATGAATTTGCATTTTCTTAATGAATTCCTTCTGATGGTATCTATGCTTCTTTCTAATGTTTGTGTTGCACAGACACCTGAGTGATAAGGATTTTTTATCTACACAAGCCTAGGCTTGGTGAACCAGACTCAACATTGCTCCTCATGGGCAAAGAGGTTGAAAGGGAAGTGGGAAAAGACCTTCAGTGATCAAACCCACTGGAGGGGACTGCACTTCCAGTCACTGTGGTGGCAAGTGCCAGCTCCAGAAAAGGTACAGAGGTGAGCTAGGTATAATCTAGCAGTCTTTAGACTTCTCTAAAGTACAAGGGACAATCGTCTGGGTGATTGCCCTAACAGGCAAGATGCAGCTCCTCTCCATTGTCCATTGTGTCCATTGTCCTGTGCCCATTCTTGTGAACTTCACTCAGAGCAGAGCACCCTAATTTTACAGTCATATGAGAATTATGTCCTTTAACATGTGCCATCCTGTCTGAGATTCTGTGAGGTGAAATTGTTTTAGACTCCTAGGATAGGTAGTTAATGCTTGTTACTGCATGATTATCATTATTTTATTTATAGAGTTCTGTTGCTGTGACTTCTGGTAAGCCATATCCCCTCTTTTTATGAAAAAAATGGAGTTTGAGTCAGCTGTGTTGTTTTTTTGTTAATAAACATTGCTAACTGGACATCTAATCTTCTTTCATTTATCAGATTGAGTCAGAGCTTTAAAGCAGAAGCTAGCTTTGAAGTGGGGCCCAAAGTAAGAAAAAAACACAACAAAACCTTTAATGTTTTATCTGCAGGTTTGCTGACCAAATCCATCTGCTTTATTTGACAACTGATAAAGACTGGCAGGTGCTCTAATGAGCCGGCTTTGGCTGCACTTGCAGATCATCCTTTTGAAACCTGCAGCAATGCCGTTCTCCAAATAGCTGAAAGACATGATTGACCTCAATGTCAAATGTCTCAGTGGATGTGTGCATGACCATTCTTGTGAGCATGTGTAAAACACGCTCCCACACCCCCCTTGCTGCAGCTCCCTGACCCCTGCTCCTGTTTGCCCTGCACACATGCACACCCTGACACTGTATTTTGGGTTTTTCCTCTTCCACTTTGGGTCCAGTCTTCTACGCAACAGCAATTCACCTGTAACAGTTTACATTTGAACGAAAACTTGCAAAATGTCCCATGTCCCCCCCAGGCCTGTGCTACAAGAGAAAGGAACTGGCCAGTGACCTGCAACAGCTTTATCATTAAAAAAGCAGGATTGGTGGGAAAAGGTAACGTCAAATCACAGGTCCTCGAGAATAGCTGGGGTTATAAGGGACCTCTGAAGGTCATCTGCTCTATCACTTGCTCAAAGCAGGCCCAGTTTCAAAGTTAGCATCTTCAGTATTCATATTGTTTGAGGCCAACTCAACACCTTCACCTCTCTGCTTTCTAGGCACCAGTTAACAACATCTCTTTTTTCTCGTAGTCTAAGGGTTAATAATAGCCATAATAACCATAATCAGGTTAAAATTAGAACAATTGTTCCCAACTTGTATCTAACTTTCCAGCTTCTTCTATTTTTGACTTGAAGAAGGACTTCTGTACCCAGACACTTGTTTGCTTTTTCAGCTGTATCAGCTAGTCTGATAAAAATATTACCTCCTCCTGTGAATTTTGCTGGTATTCTTAGACTCTCCCAGCAAGAACATTATCTTCAGTGACAGTTTTGACTCAGCAGTGACCAGAGAATTTTTGTCCCTGAGATTACATACATTTTATCTCAGACAAGGTCCTGAAGCTGTTACTGGAATAAGCAGGCTAGTCCAAGATTCAAAAATGTTATCTGAAGTCTTAAATGGTACAGAAATTGAAAGAGACACTGAAGTAAAAAGGCCAGTGCAAGAACAGCAACTCCTTGTTTTGAACGTAGTTGTAATTTATTTGTTCCCTTTATCCACCCCTGGTTTTTAATGGATTAACACATTTTCACACTTTTTTCACTGATGTTGACAACATGTTTGGTTTGCCATTCCAAGTGAGAGGGAGAAAGCATGAGGACAGCAGGCTAAAAGAAACAGGGTTGGGCAGAAATGTCAGTGGTAAGATATGCTTTGCCTAAAGTTCACTTATCTTAATTATGGTAAATGATTAAAGGACATCACTTTGTTCTAATCCCTATACTGGCAGTTTCCTCTTAAAAGTAAAAGCTAAACAGCTGACACAAGAGCAATGCAATTATCTCTAGATTAGTCTTTACAATCAAAGATAAAATAGGAAAACCTTGTCAGTTGTTCATTTTTACTGGTCATATTAGGAGAAACCTGGAGTAAACATTTTGCTATGTAGTCCTGCTGCTCCTGACATGACTAGGCACACACCCCAAATTTTTCATTGCAGTATAATCTTGCTGTGTTGAATCAAGTCTTTAAAAAGCTCCAACCGTATCACCCTGAGCAATCCTTGACCCTCACAATTACATTTTCAAATGCTTGGGGAAAGAAAAAAAAATTAGGATGAGCTGTTCAGGCTGCCCTGAAAGGAATGTAGATTCCATCAGTGTCCATTTGCATCAGTCAGTGGAAATGACCCCAAAAAAATGTTCTCAGAATTAATTGCTTGAGCTTCACTTATTGGATTAACCACACTTCTTCCTGGTACCATGTTACTATTGATTATGATTTAGACCAGTGGATTCATTCATCATGGGCACAGACCAGCCTCCAGGGAGTTTGTAGTGTGACCACTAGACAAATAAAGGATGGGAGAAAGGAGATGTTATTGGCATTTATAGATGGGGACATGAGGCACAGAGAGAAATTAATAGCTCAAAGGACAGATTGTGATGGATTGGAAAAATCATGGAATTAAACAGGCTTGTGTCATGAAAGGAGAATATGATCAAGCAGATCTTCCCAATCTCTAGAGCTCTGTCCTGTGCCTCAAGCTGAGAGTAGCTGGAAGAGCATCCCTGCTCCTGGAGAGAATTTGGTGCACTGGACAAAGTTACCCCTCAGCCACAGACCATCCCTCAGGACAACACCTCTTGAGATATCCCATCACAAAAGCATGAACAACAGCAAGGAAAACACTTTAGGGACCACAGCAGGCCTCCAGAGCAGGCAACCTATAAGTTAAAGGGAGGATTATCAAATAGGGTTTAGTGCCTGTGTCACTGGGTACCCCCCTGCTTCATGGTGACAGTTCCCTGTAGCCTCTTTTCCTTCCTCCCCTTTTTTCCCTACCTCCTCCCAACTAATGCCGACAGGGAGGCTTAGACTGAAGAAGCAGAAAAGGAATTGTTATTTGCCAGAATAATGCTGGAGAGTTTAGTGAGTTGCCTCTTGGACATTAGAGTTCACAATTTGAAATGCTGAGGGACAAGTAAGAGCAAGCAGGGGAATGGAATTTCATCCCCTAGCTTCCCCTCTCAAATATTAAATTTAAACATGCCACATAAGTGGAAAACTTATAATGCAAGTGCAGTTATGATCTTGAAGGATGAGAGAAAACACATTGTTGTTCCTGAAAAATGTATGTCTGAGGGTTGGCCAGATAACCCTAACAACTCCAACTAAGCCATTGGAGTAATCACACTCAATGTCTATAAAATTCATCAGCTGTAAGAAGAGCAGTCCTATCCAGAAAAAAGAATTCCTCTTAGGCAAACAAAGCAACTAGTGTGAAAATGAGTGGCTGAAATCCCACTGCAATAAAAGTGTGATTGTAATGCTATGGCTCTAAGATACATCAATATGGTCATAGACAGTATTTGTCCAAACAATGGTTGTGTTCTTCCCTTCATGTTTTGACTCCAAAATATACCTCAGGCCATGACTGTTTCATGGTTAAAAGACTCCAGCAATAATCACTTGCTGTGAGCAGGAGGCACAGGCTCCACCCATTTGCAGCACTTTGTTGAGCAAACACAGCACGGGTGGTGGGATCTCAGTGCAGATCCCACTGACAGTCCTGACCTAGGAGTAAGAAGAAGGTGTTGTCTGTAGTGGGTTGAGTACTGCACATTTCTTAGCTGCACACAGGGTACCATAAAAGTTAAAGGTTACTACTCAGAGTCATATAAGGTTAGTACATCATCCATATGTGGGAAGAGCAGTACGCTCACGCCCAAAGTGTTCCTCTAACCAAGTACTTCCTACAGACTTTCTGCTATGGAGACTTACTCACACCTCTAACCAAGAGCATATGGGATATCCTGCTGAATTCAGAGGATGAATCATGTGTTGATAAGGACAGAGACTGTTGTTCAGTCCCTAAGCAAAATCTTTGGAAAAAGTGGATGACATAAAAGAGACAGAAGTACATGCAGGGACAGGGTGAGGAGGTAAATCCTTCCATAGATCACAAAACCATACCTTGTAACCATTCCTTTTGGAATACACGTAGAACCTGAGGGTGCAGGGATGATATATTCCCAACTCAGAATACAGATGAAACCCAACATATACCCAGATTTCCTTTATACACCTCATACCCTACCAAATTTGCAACACCATGAAGCGTGTATCTCAGTACTTCAGGCATTTTGGGTTCTAGCCAACTCAGCCCCAAATAGACTTAACCTCTATAATTATCACACATTTGCTAGAAGTATTGAGATTGCTTTCACTTCAGGTCTTATTTTTAGGTCTGCATTTCTCCTTTGTAAGAGCTGAGTATAAAGATGAGGGATTTATCTTCTGTTCTGGTGTGAATCAGCTGGGGATTCCTTTAACAAGCCTGGTTGCAATGAACCACTGACCTTTGACCTTGTTACAGCATCCTATTGCCCTACGTCATCTGGTCCCTACTTTACCCAAGCAAAAGCAGCACCGTACCTTCCCACACATAAACCTCAGTTCCTCTTCCCCTCTCAAAGCAGCTATTTTTGAAAAGAAATTCAGAACTAGGAAGGAGGCGAAAACAGAGGTAGAGAGGCTATCGTGGGGTAGGAAGCAGGCTTGGGGGTATCCTCAGGCAAGAGGAAGACAAATTCAATTATGTGACATACATAAGCCTGCCACTGAGGTCATACACAGAGGTTAATGAAATAAATTACAGGGGAGGGCATTTACTGGTAGAGGTCTGTGGGTGAAGCATCTACTACCAGCCCTCTGTCAGCTCGGGACACTGGTGTTCTGTTGTTCTGGGGTCCCTCGAGCAAGGCATGGTGGTGATCCACAAATTCTGCCTGGTTTTGTCTCTCCACTGGACCCCTGGGGTGGGGATAGAGCCAGCAATGCCTGATGCTCAGCATGAGACTGTACCTCTATCCTCCAGGCTGCTCCATTAATGAAAACCGAGAGCAAAATGTCTACATTTCTAACAGGGCATTTTGAATTTCTTTGGCAGCAGTGGTAGCAGCATACAAGTTTTCCCTTAGAACCCTGTACGCGTGGTCTCTACAATGCATCCTGTCCCATGTACATCAGTCCTGAGAAATTGATGTGCCAGTGGGAGGATCAGTGGAAGCAGCCTAATTTTTCAAACCCAAGTCTATCTGCAGGCAAGACACATGGAGGTTGGGTCCCCACACCTTAACTGTCCAATAAACTGGCCTAGAAGATCCTATCTCAGGCTTTGACTGAGGTTTATTTCATAGCTGGGTACTTCTATCCTGACAGGTAAAATCATCTTGAAGGAAGAAAACAATGACTAAGTACAGGCTTCCACAGGAAGAGACACCCAGACCTTTATGCAAAAGCTACAGCTCTATTTTTTTCTTTTTTAAAAGTGCCTTCAACTCAGAACAGCAAAGTTGTTTCACACACCGATTCAGGCCTTAAATGCTCTCCTGGTGATGACTGCATTGCCACAACCGACCCTACTAAATAAAGGGACTTTATCTAATGTGGCCCTCAATAAATACTGTACTGTGCCCTCAAACAACAGAACTGTGTTACCAGCCTCTTGATTGTTAGTCTCATTTTTCATCTAAAGACAGCAGTGTATGAAACCTCACATCTGCTAAGTTGGTGAGATGTTGTTGTATTTTATAGAAAACCTGTGTTTTAGGAGAATTATGTTCAACAATCCGGCCACAGCTCATAAGCAAGACAATGATACAGTCTGTAAAAGTTTGTCTGACCAAATAGGCAAGCCAAACAAACCTACTTCTTTTTAATTGAGCAAGCAAACTTCAGAAAGATGGTAGCAATGATAATAGGGTAAAGGTAGCAGAAGGAAAGGTGCCTGCTAAATAATACCTTGTCAAACAGAGAAGGAGACCTGTGACTGTATTGGAGTTACAAGAATTGGAGGTACATGTTCACACACATACATGGAGGAGTAATATGAAAGGTGGTGAGGTCCATTTACTTTGATGTCTACTGGAACCCCCAGTAAAAAGCAAAACAAATGAGAGATGCAAATCTGAATTTTTATACTCCGAAATAACCCGTTACTATAGGATTTGAGCCTCCTGTGGTATAATTCTGGCTGTAATTACATAGGAACAGCATTTGTGGTAGCGTCAGGACAAATATTACCTGCATTAGGTCTTGAACAAACATGAATCGAGAAGTGTAGGTGTTCTCCAACTTACCATGTCCGCATAACACCAGTTAATTGATTTTATTGGGTGCTATGGTCACCCAACGATTTGGAAAAATTGTGTTTTGAATGCCCTCTAGTGGCTTTTGCCGCTGCAGACTTCCCTGCTCAGAACCCATCATGGTCCCAGAGGCCCCTGGAGCAGAGCTGGAAGGGTGGGGAGGGTGGGTTGGCAAGGGGCACTGCCAAGTGGGCCACTCCGCCAGAGGCACGGGGAGGGTCTCGGGCTCCATTTGTTTGAAGAAGTTATAGCTCACTTATAAGGATTTTTAATAATTCATTTAATGCTTGTAGTCATTAACTTCTTTTGGAATGTGTTGTGTCATAGAGAAGCGTAAACTCTCTGACTGTCTCCTGGAGGGGGAAATACTATGGGCTGCATTTGAATACGTCCAGCAGTGGTATTTACTCCTACACCCCCTTATGTCATTTGCCTCGCAGCAATTCTCTTTGGATTTTGTACTGTTTATGCCAGCAAATTAGCATTTTTGGGGCAAGAAACATTCTCAGTGAAAATTACGTCTCTCTGGCTTGCATTGGCATGCAAAAGCAGACCCAACCTGGCTCTGTGCTACACGCTGGGCATCTTAACCACACAGGGAAACCAAGATATTTGAGGGAGATGTGCTCAAGAGCTGTACACAGGCACTGTCCTTGAAGCTTTTCAGATCTGGCCCTGTCGACCCCTTCCAGCAGCAGATGCAAAATTAGTCTATGTGTTTTAATAATTAACAGCAGTGATAAAAGTCTGCAGGGTATCTCTAAGTTAACGTAAGACCTCATCTGCTTAAGTAAAGTTTGTAAACTAGGCCTCTGGTTTTTCCATCTGCTTTTTGATCTGATGCCTATCTTAATACAGTAATCAGCAACAAGCAGGAGGGTGTGTTAACATGTTCCATTTGTTAGCATTGCTACAGGCGAGAAAATACTTGAACTTGGAGAAAAGAAGCAAAACCCAAACAATAGAGTAAGATCAAAGTGAAATCTCTGATGACTTTTCTTTTACAGACAGTTTCCTTCTTTTCCTCCTCATGTTTTCTGAAATGTTTCTGCTCTTGGCAGTCACCCTTAGCTATTTTTTTGGAGAAAGATGACACGGAAACATTGATACAAGCATTAAAGCGATCCCGAAAGGCAGTTGATGTAGGACCAGATCTGAGCAAAACTTCTGCTTCAATCAACGTCTGCTGATCCACTGCACTTGTTTTGCACACGGGAGCTCTGGCTGTGAAGCCAGTGCAGCAGCAGCAGCTCACAGGTAAGGCATGTAGAGCATCCACAATAAGCATTGAAGAGGAGAGCTTCACTGAGAGTTCAGCTTTTTCTTCTTTCAGACACCACATAGAATCATAGAATCACAGAATCATTATGGTTGGAAGGGACCTCCAGGATCATCAAGTCCAACCTTTATCCCATCATATTCCTAACCATTAGACCATCAGACCATGGCCTCAAGTGCCTCATCAACCCGTTTTTTGAACACCCCCAGGGACAGTGACTCCACCACCTCCCTGGGCAGCCCATTCCAGTGCCCAACCACCCTCTCAGTAAAGAACTTCTTCCTAATCTCCAACCTAAACTTCCCCTGACGTAACTTGAGGCCATTAACCACGCGGCAACACACATGAATCAAAGTTTGAAGGACAGATCACTTCCCAGACGTGCCTGTCCCTTAGCAAAGCGGATCGATCTGGCAAAGTAGCAATTTCCACTAAAGTCAGTTGTTTACCTGTGTCTGGACTAAGTGTACAATCTCTCTGAAACTCCGTCCTCAGGCAGAAGTGGTCACCAAATCAGTGGATCCTAAGTGAGTACCATGCACTAGCCATCAATGCTCCATCATGATTTTGTTTGAAAAATTGAACTAGTAAAGTAGATGCTATAATTATGTATAATTTAAGGTAGAAGAAACTTGTGGTACTTTTAATTCGGATGCTGGATTGACAATAGGAAATCAAAGATTTTTTTCTCTGCTATCAGCCTGACACAAAGGGAAGTCATTCTATTTCTGTGCATCAAACAGGAGGTCTATTCTAAAAATGTATATAATGAAACTGTCTCCTTCTGGAAAAGGCATGGAATTTGGCTGAGGAGGAGGGCAGTATCTAAATACTAAAGGATATTATGATCATAGGGTAATATGAGGGCAGGACCTAGGCTGATGACCTGGGAAACACAAAACATGTTCTTGGCATGTCCCAAGTTTCAGATCAAAATATTTCGATGGTTAAATATCAAACGCTTGAAGCGCACATCAGAAGCTGAGTTCTATGTGCTTTGGGGACTGCAAGAGACCCTTAAAATACAGGGACCATGTAGCTTAAACCTATATTTTTCCTATTTTCTTTAGTCATTTCCTCTGGTTCACCTGTATTTAGATTAACACTGGGATTTCTTTTCTTTTTTATTGCTATCACTTATGTGTTTGACTAGTATATATTGCAAGGCAAAGCTGTTATAGTGAAACTTTCAAAAAAAATAATAATCTGCCCAACATTATGTAGTTAATCTCAAAGTTGTCTCCTAGAATCCCAGTATCTTCCCACTTATCATGATGAGATTTTGATTCCCCTGTTAAAATCTAGTTTGCTAGTAACTGACATCTGTCTAACTTTTACAACTTCTTGTTCAGATATGCTTTATTTCAGTGCTCATTTTAATTGCAGTCTGAGGTTACCTGACAATCATTGCTTGACTTGTTCTGGCACCTACACAAAGGCCCCACCTAGGGCTGAGGTATGAGAGAAAATAAAGTATAACCTGATTCCATTGTGATGGGCTCATGCAAAAATGGTACCACTGCTGTTTTGCAAGCTTTGGCAAACATGAGCTATATGAAGGGGAAATTCGGATCTTTTGCTCTTTTTTGGAAAAATATAGGGGAAAGACTCAAGATACAGTATAATGCTCTCCCTTATTCTCTGTATTGCAAACTCTGATTACTTTATCACAAAGAGAAACCTTTAAGTACCCAAAATAAAGAATAAACTGATAAATCAGCTTGACTTCACATAACATTTTGACTGCAAGTGTAGTCTGTGACAGACAGGCAACCTAGAGGCTCCATTTTGCAGGGTCTTTTCCTTTATTTTTAGTGAATACCAGTTTTCCCTTGTCCCAATTCAATACCTGTTGGTGTTACCTGCTGCCCACACATTGAGTTAATCTCTAAGTTAACCCATCCTGCTACAAGGCCACCTCTGTTTCTTGGAGCCACAGTCGAAGATTCCCCTAGTTCTCAGAAAATCCAAGAATGTCCCTTCTTTCATGTCCCATATAATGATAAATCAAAACTAGGTATACTGTACTGAAAACACTAGGCACTGCAAATATTATTTTGTCTCTTTAATGCAGCTTGAGGTGTTGTTTGTCTCTTAGACCTAAAACCAGCCCTTGGTTGCATTTTCAAGCTTTGTGCCTCACTGTGAAGGCAAGACATTCAATTCTTTGTTTGGAAGTGCAATTATCACTTTGAAATAACAGCTGACTTCAAGTTTTTATGAAAAATAAGTCCACAGGCATTGTGTAGCTTTGTAGGATCGTTACAGCCAGTGAGACTGTCTATTTGTAACACAGACAAAATATCTCCAAGTGCAATGCAGGCTTTTCAAATCTACCCACCACTAACCTGTGGGTAGTTTTCATGCTTTTTGCATTGTGTGCTGGATAGAAGAAAGAGAAAGTTTAGGAAATGTTATTGCTTCATGCAATATCTTAATACACATCTACCACCCACTGTGCATATCTAATACAATATCTACCACCTAGTAGAGCCTGATATTGCACCGTAGCAGAATTTCACAGCAGTTTGGAAGAAGAAAAATAACTTCTCATCTCGTGAGTAGACCTAAGTCTACCCCTTCTCTCTGTCAGGCAGATCCACTGAAGTCCTACTTGCCCTGCCAGGTCTGACGTGTTCACTTTTTGTTGATTTATACTTGTGATTACTGGACTGATTTATTCTGATATGTTTTGCATCATCTCTGGAAAGGCAAGGTTTTGTTTTCCCCAGGTTGCTTGCATTCCCTAGACCCCAACTGATTTTGACAGAATAGAATCTGTATGGTTGAAAAGATGCTGCATACAACTGGCAAAAGTGAAATTAAGCTGTGCAAACTAACCTTTGTACTGTTAGGTTTACTGTTTATGCCTACAGTTGCCCCAATAAACCATAGGTGTCAGTTGTTCCGAAGTAAAGCATAATACTTTGCTCCAGGTAGCAACTTGACGTAAAAGGTTTGGCAAGTGATTGCTTAATAATATCACTTAATCTGTTTCAGCAATTTAAATATTGTCAGCAGCTGAAAAAGTGCCTATTACAAAGTAGCTCCTCTAAGGATGCTTAATCTCTTTGTAAAGTGCTTTTGAGATCCACTGATGAAAGTTAGGTGGTATTACTATTATTACTGTTGTTGTGTCATAAAATCTGGGCGTATACTACAAAATATTTTCTATGAGTACTCATTTGAATTTGGATTTTAAAAAGACTGTTCTAGTTAATCTGTTTTTCTTTCAAGCTTGCTTTCACAAATATTGTTGGCTGGTAAGCTTACATTTTATGCCTGAATTGTTCAAGCATTTGCTTTGTAAAGTCAGATAGTTGAGATGACTATTGCACAACCAGAAAACAACAACAATGCCATGCAAGGTGTGACAGAGCAGAGGAAGGCTGGTCTTAGTACAGTGATGTAATAGCTAACAAACAGGGTTGAACAAACCCATCTGTTGAGCTTTCCAATCAGAAACAAACCCAAGCATTTCTCCTAGGTTAAAGGTGGGTAAGTTCTGCTTGCCCATATTTGTTAGATCCCCTTGCTGATGGGCCCTGGCTGTTGTCCTTCTTGGAGCAGAACATATACAAGATGCCTCAGGTCTCCATCACACTTCATGCTTTGCATGACTGGGAAAGAGAATCCCTGTCTGTTCAGCAAAGCATTTCAAGTCCTGCACATGCAAACAGAGTAAAACATCATAATTAGTCACATATTTCAAGTCTTTTGCTCTTTAGGCAACAAAGTCTGTATGGAGAAACCACAAGGGCTTGGTCAGATCCAAATAGCTGTGTTTACTGAATACACACAAACACAGGAGGCTGTGCTGATGAGCTAGTTGGTTTCTGGCACCTTCAGCAACAGAGAGCTGTGGAGGGCCTGACCAGCCATTTAAAGGCAGAGTGCATGAGTAAGAATGTTATGTATGGGTTTTTAGTGGTGTTTTTGAAACCTACAGCAGTAGGACACCAACATAATTTAGTCTCATTTTGAAGCTCCCTTGTGTTTCCAGAATGATATAAATCGGCCACCTTGTGTGCACCCAGAGAGTCTGACTTCTAGTTTTCATTAGCAGTGCTGCTCTGCTCTTGTCTGCTAATACAGGTCTGCCACAGAAGACCCTTGCTATGCCCTCTTGGACAAACTCTCTGCCTTCCTCTTGTAATTTTTATTATCCTGACGTGAACAAGGAAAATAGGGACAGTGGACAAGGAAAATAGGGGACACTCTGCTGGGTATGGATGGTTGAGCGCAGGTACCATGTCGTGGCTGGATCCAGAGGTGGGTCTTTCTGAGGTCGCTCAGACAGAGCCTGACTGATGGGTGAGCCTTCAGCTCTGCTTTTAGTGATATGCTTAAGGTATCAACAACCGATTGATATCCATGCACTACAGCAATATATGCAGTAAAAGAAGACACATACTGTAATTGCAGCACTTGAATTGTCCCTGGTGCCCTTATTACCATGCCATCTGGGAAGGCACTGCAGGCTAAGGAAGCTGCATGTGAGGTGATTAGGAGCAATGACCAAACCTCAGCAGAAGAATCCCCTCAGTGGTGCTGCAGGTAGAGGGTAGATTTCTCATAACTTCATGTTGTCCCATGGCTCCAAGTCAGGCTCTGAGGATGAGCGAGCATTCGCCAAGGGTTCATGATGAACGTGTGGAGGAGAGCATGGAAATGCCCAGGGTGCAAAACTGAATCTGCATATGTCTGTGAGTGTTACTTCTGTCCATGTCAACTGTTAAGCTTTGTTGTGTGGGGATGCACATGCTGACAGGACTCAGCCTCTTCTCTGTGCAAAGCAGTGCAGCAAAGTAGCTCACACTTGCCCAAGTGGGGACAAGCTGACCTTGGGCTTACCAACTCCCCACACAGAGCAGCCCAGCAATCCTGTGCAGCCTGGCTGAAGAGTAGTGTGAGGAAAAGGCTACGGTTGTATTGAACAACACTTCCCCGGGCGAGGCTCTGGTTATCCACTGTGACGTGTCTCTAATGATGGCTGGAGGGTGAAAGCATCCACAGCCCGAACCCCACCTTGAGAATTCCCCCTGCCTCCCGGGCTCTTTCCATTCTGTCCAAGGAGGTTTTTAGAGCCTCCTGGTAATGAGAAGTCAAGGTCTATCACGTCGAATTGAGAACAACAAAGCAAAGAGGATGCCTCAGCGCTTACTCTCCTCTTCGTGGCTCTTCTGGGCTGTGGCTGACTGTATAAAAGAGCCCCACCGTGTTCCAGGGAACCAAAGGCTGTTTATGCAAGGGGAGAAAAAATGTGCTAGTAAAGGATTAAAGATTTAATAGTCATAAAGGAAAAGGTGCTCTGTAATGAAGTATCAACAGCAATTGACTGGTTTCTGCTGTTTTGACATTCATCAGGTGTTCTGCAGTAGCATGATCTGCACCTGCCTGTGTTGTTCCAGCAGCACCGAGGTGCTCTCCTTCCCACCGAGCCACCTCTTGCCTGGCAAATCTCCCCTGAGAAGGGTGGGAGCAGTTCATGTTTGATATGTTGCCATGGAATCAGAAACCCCTTTGGGCAGATAGTTGTCATATTTGCCTGTTTGGACAAATGCGGGAGCGCTCCTCGGCAGCTTTCACCAGGGAGCTGGCGGCCATCCAGGGGTGTGCAAGGCTGAACGGGGGATCTGTGTGGGGCTCCCCCTTGCCCACGCTGTGCTCCCTGGTGCCAGGGGCTCAGCAGACCCGGAGCTTGATGAGGTCCCTCTGTACCTGTGTCTGGTTGCCCTCTGAGGCCGGTGTGCATGCTGAGCTCCTCTGCAGCGAGGCATAGTGTCTCACTGTTACTGCTTCTGGTTGGGCTTGAGGAGTGGCTCAAGTTCAGGACTGTATTAGTCTCTAAATGTCCCCCATGTTCAGAAAATTAATCTTTTAACAAAAGTATCCTTTCTTTCTGGCAATGACTTCTGTCTGCCAGACCCTAATCACTTTTGACACACTTTTTGTAGAGTTTTCACCTTTCTATCCCTGATTCTGCTAAATCATAGAATCATAGAATGGTTTGGGTTGGAAGGGACCTTTAAAGGTCATCTTCTCCAGCCCCCCCCCCCCGCAATAACCAGGGACATCTTCAACTAGATCAAGTTGCTCCGAGTCCTGTCCAACCTGACCTTGAATGCTTCTAGGTATGGGGCATCTACCAGCTCCCTGAGCAATCTGTTCCAGTGTTTCATTATCCTCACTGTAAAAAATGTCTTCCTTATATCTAACCTAAATCTACCTTCTTTTAGTTGAAAACCATTACCCCAGCTCAGTTTGCTCCAAGGTGCTGGTCAGTGTTGGGTCATGGGTAAGGCAGAATGAGGAAAGCAGCTCATGCCAAGTTGGGATTTGGTTGTTTGTATAGCTATAATAGTCCTGCCTTCTGGCAAATTTCATCACCTGATTTGTCTTTCCTTGTGCCTAATCTGCTCCAAGCCTGATGCTTTCCCCAAGCACACGACACCCCCTGTATTTCAGTACACTGACACCCATTACGTACTGTACTACCCAAGGCTGGAGGAAGAAGTTGTCATTTCTAATATACTCTAAATCACTGTTCCTAGAAGCTGAGGGTGAGATCAGACAGCAGAGTGAGGCCAATATCGTGCCTTGCTGCCAGTGCAGGGGCTGTCTCCCTATCCCTCCCCCTCCCATCAATGCCCTTTCATTCCTTCTCTACCCCAGCTCAGGCATGTGTCTGTTTGCACAGATTTATTCAGCCTGCTGGCTGTGGATTTTTCCCCACCCCCCCGTCCCTGGGTTAGTTTCCTGCTGGATTACTGGCTTGAATTGGTTTATGGCCCATCAGCCCCACAGCAGTGCCAACAGGAGGGAGCTGGGACGGGAGATGGGCTGGGGTGGATCCCTTCTCCTGCGGCGTCTGTGAGCCTCCGTACCAGCCCAGCCCTGTCAGCTCACCACACCCTCAGATAGAAAAGTGAAGGACACTTCAGCTATTCCCAAGATAGATGTCTAGATAGGTATTAACAATGGACAATAAGAGCTGTGTACTGCACACGAGCATTTTTGGCAGATAACAGCAATTCGGATATTGGTGTCTGACGAGCAATGGTCTAACTGTAACTGCAAACACACCGACACAAAGGCACACATATCTAAGTGCTTTTTATTTCCCTTTGCTTTCTGGTGCACTTTACCTTGATGGATAGAGACTTGTTTGAATTAATTGCATCCTATTATCATACAGATGGCTACTTTGTAACTATGCTTCAGAAATATGCTACTGAAAGGTTGCCACATCTGTTAGAATTACTGCCCCTGCCATCAGTGCAATTCAAAAATACATGTGTATATATTCAAATTTGGTTTTGAAATCAGATTAATCTGCTGTATTCCTGCATCTTGACCTGGAACTCAGAAAGATGCATGTGTTCTCAGAGATGTATTTTTAAGGAATAAGCTTTCCTATTAAAAATTTGGCTTATCCTTTGCTCTTTTCCTTCCTCACTGAGCTGGACCAAATCTAGACTTTCAAAGGTGCAGGTCTAAGCAAGCTTCAAGTAAACTTCTGTAAGTGAATGCAGCAGTGAACAGGATCACGGTTACCAGAGAACCTAAGTCTGCCTAGGTTTTTAAGAGACACTAAAATTTCCAGAGAAGTGGCCACAACTGCAGTGACTCTTCAAGAATCCGTAAAAATTGGAGTCTCTCTAATACTTGTGTCAGCAAATCGAGGGCTGGATATATTTTCTTGCTCAGTCCTTGGTTCAGGAAGCATTTAAACAAATGTGTAATCCTAGTTCTATTCAGCAGGGCATTTAATTTCAGTAGTGCCAAAGGAATTAAGGCTTTAGCCTATGGCCTTAATGTGGCTGAGATCTGGAGGACAGTATGATCTGCAGTTTACGATCTCTTCTGTAATGAACTGCTTTCATGATTGACTCTAGCGGGTATAAGACCAAATTCAATTCTCATTTAATCTTAATATTTAAAGCTAGGATCCTAAAACCTAAGCAGCTGTAGGATGAACCTATTTCCCAGTTTTTGCAGATGGTCAAGTTTTCACAGGTGCTGAGTGTCTCTGCTCCTGGCAGAACCGACACTGGCACCCTATAGAAAAACAAGAAGGGCTTTATAGCCTCTCCCTGGCAACTAGCTGCCAGCAAATGGAGGAAGTTGGCCACCTCTCTTGCAGTGCTTCCAGTGGGTTATGGGACAATAAAATAAAGCTTGTTACTAAAGGGCTAAAGTCATGCTCTGATCTTTTTGAGAGCCTGCCTGAGTTGTCCATAATCTTCGGTTTATCAACTATTGCTAAAGTTCATTTATTTATAGCCATGACAAATAACCCGCATGTACATTCCTCCAGTGATTTATTGTGCAATTGCTTTGCATTCCTGAAATGTAACACAAACCATCGAAGTAAGACACGATGCGAGATATTAATTTTTAAGAAACAAATGGAGGAGAATAATTCCTTGAAGTGGACAATGCAAAACATAAACCAGTTGTTCATACACTATGATAAGACTTAAACTGAAGAGTTACAGTTATGATGAGCTCTCCATGAGAAGTGCAGGCTGTTTTATTGTACAATAGATAATGATTATGCCACTTCATCACAATGTCACTTAGCTCTCCAATAATTCATCGTCCTGCCTTAAGGACTGATCTGTTGCTGGGCAGCTTTGCTCTAGAGCCTGTGTCCCTCATTGACCTGCAGTTGCAGAAAGTGGCTCATGCAACCTGATCCAGTTTCCATTATGGACAAAGTGGTCTGGACCGGGCATTTTGCACGTGATGTCAGTGATCATGTTTATATTTAATCTCCACTTCTCCACCATCCGCTCTTGTAAGAATGTGTGCACCAGGAACCTGAGCTGCAACTAGGATACCATAGGAAAGATATGGAGGCTGTACTCCCTTCTCCTGAAGTCTTGGGAGACACTTAAAACTGGGCCTACTCAAAGGAGGGTGGTATTTTCTTTACTATCTCTGCTTATCTTGTCTGTCCCAATTAAACTCATGAGGCAAGGAAAAGCCCTCAAGCTGCTTAGGGCTTCTGTGTATAAACAAGCACATTGTGTTCACCCAGGAACCAATGGGCACCCCCTGCACTGCACGGAGGGATTAATCTAAGACAATGTTGGGACCTTCTACACAAGTATTAGTTTTGAGGACCCTTGAATTAGCATGACTGCCTCAGCCAGACCTATGTTATTTGACCAATACATCGTATGGACATATATAAAATATTTTATGGGCTGTACTGACCATCAGGATAAGTGAGCAAGCCCCAGATTGAGCTTTTCCTGCTTTGTCATGTGTGTTCTCCAGGGAGTTCATCCTGCAGCCTTTCCCTGGAGTGGCTTTTTTCTGAGGTGCCTCATATTTGAC
The DNA here is from genome assembly GCA_013398125.1 of Aegotheles bennettii. NCBI lineage: Eukaryota > Metazoa > Chordata > Aves > Caprimulgiformes > Aegothelidae > Aegotheles > Aegotheles bennettii. The sequence goes on from VZRW01001555.1 coordinate 194,679, forward strand.
TGTCTTTTTTGCAGGACCTTGATTATCCTTGTAACTTATGCCCCTCCACCAGGCTGGCTGAGGCTGATCAGTGAGTTCAAGAGCTACTAGAGAAAGACACACCTAAATCTCTGCTGACAAATACAGGCTCACACCCATATGAAAATGCACATGAACAGGCACATTATGATCGTGCACACATAATTTCCTAGAAGCCAGATGAAAACCCTACAGACACTTTTTACCCACCCTTGCTATTGCGAGCAGCGTTGGTCTCTCAAGATCCAGGAAGCCTGTAGTGAAAGTGTCTCTGAGTTAAACAAACTAAATTGCTGGTTAACATTAATGTAATCAAGCTTCATCTCAGCAAAAGCTGAAACAATGTGCAGAGCTCTAACATTACTGGAAATCTGTGAAATGAGTATGCCGTTTCTTGGTTGTTTTGTTCTGTTTAATACCAATTGTTTAGAAAAGAAAACTTCTCTGAAAAAGGAAATCAAGAGCATTTCTCCATCCCTAGCCTTGCTGCAATAACAGGAAACAAAATTCACATATACAGAGCTTGGCAGATAAGAGCTGAATGGTAGTTTGTTTTTTATAGCTGGTCGCAAATGATCCAAACGAAAATCAAATCGCTTGCCCTTCTAATTCACAGTGAACTGAGCCCTGAGTCTCCCAGGGCTTGTGCAGGCACCAGGCTGGAGCTCTCTGGGGACAAGAGCTGCAGAAGACCTCTCATTTGAACTGTCAAAGCAGCTCCAAGCCAACCAGTTCACGGTTGTGGGTTGGCAGCTGTAACACCATCTGCATAAGATGACCTGGACACTTACAGAGAAAGGACCAGGGTGGCTCTGAGGAGCTGGCTGTGCCTCACCCAAGGGTTTCTCCAACTGCTGGTCTGTTGCTTTTCTGATAAAATATCACATGATCAGTGGAAGAAAATTTTCAGCTGATAGACTGCATGAAAAGCTGTAATCCAGGTAGCATGTCTGCTCGTTGCCTTGGCAGGAAGGTCAGCTGGTGGTCTTCTTCCTCATGTGGAAAAACTCAGCAGCATCTCAAGTGCTGTACTTGGCACCACATAGGGGTTGCCTTGTAAAGTGCCTTGGCTGTGGGATGAAGGTTTTTGCAGCAGTAGTGTTGTGAGTAGTTGAGGGCACTGCTACAGTATGAGTAGCAGCTGCATGATTCTACTAATGCCATCAGCAACAAAGTAATTAATAGACTTGCCCACTTACATGTCTTTCTGGGGGGGTCAGAGTGGGTTCTCCTGTTAGAAGACTCGCATCTCTCAGGTGGCTTCAGGCTATCTGCAGAATTAGAACAAATGTGCTCTGATCATGTATTCCAGCTTATATGTATAAATTTTGGATGAGAAAAAATAGGATTTAAGATTCTAGAGCCACATTTCTACAGCACACCAAACATTGTGCTCCGTAACTCTCCCTGTCAGGAGCTATACAATACTTGGCAGTTTCCCTTTAGGTCCCTGTGTCTTGCTGCTTCCCTTACATTTTCTATCTAGTTTCTTGGGTTAGTACATAACATTTTGTTCCACATTCATATTCGCAGAGCCTGGACTAATATCAGTGGATTTCATTTAATCCTTCCTTTTCACCTAGTCTGAGAGCTAATCCACTTTTCTGACAGACTGTTATTGTCAGCTAAAGCTGGCACTGCTAAAGCACACGCTTTCTGAGTCGGGGCTTGCTTGCTGGCTGGTATCAATTTGGTGTACATGTGTGATACCATGTCAGTAAAAGAAATGCAAGATTACATCTTTAGCAGTAAAACCCAAAGCATTTTAATCAACTGAAATGCACTCTGACCATTGTGCCTTCTGTCAAGTGTGGGCCCAAGAGGCAAGCACTTACTCGTTTCTGGGGTTGTATTAGTGGAGGGAGCCTTGAACGAGGCCTCTGCAAATAAGGACCTGTAGGAACTCAGGATTCCTGCCCCAAAGAATTTACTATTTAAGAAATAATGTACTTCTATAAGGTATGTGTCTCACCCAAAGGTCCAATCACGCATGGTGTTTTGAGGGCTGAAATTAAGCTTGGTGGGGTAGCCTTATTAAACCACTCGCCTTTTGTTGCCTTTAGGCTGGGCTGCATTGCAGACGTGTTTGCTGGCTTAAGTACTTTGAACCAATTTGCCTGTCTTGACACAGCAGAAAAACCCTACTGGGTTTTTTGGGGGTTGGTGGAATACTTTTAATAGCATCCACTGAGCTGGAATTCCTATCCATATGAACTGCACTGTTGCTTAGAGCACAGAGACAGAAAACCTGTCTGTATTTAGAATGGGCTTTGTGTGTGTATGTATTTCTATATGGGCTGGCTGCTCCCTGTCACTTGCCCTGACAATCTGTTCTGTCCACTTGCCCCCACCTCGTGCTACCAGTTTCCTCCACAGTGTCCTCTACCTGAGGTGTTTCCTACCTGGGAATGCATCTTTTACCTACCCTTCATTTATCACCATGTTTTGTTCACTCCCATGAACTATAGAAAAAAGCTCCATTTAAATGGAATTATAAAACAACAGGCACCTTTATTACTAATGCTACCAGTGCAGTAAATCTCTGATAGCTTGTGAAATGACAGCTCGAGTTCTTCTTGATACCTGGGTCATTTGAATTTCAATCAGGCAGGGTCTAACTCAGAAAGCTGCTTGTTGCCGTGACACATGGCTGAGCAATTCTCAACACATCTTATCAGGGAAATACCTACAGCCTGGCCATTTAGCTGCTGTTACTTTTTTAAGTTAACTGGGAAATGTGTCATCTTTAAATAATCTGTAGGAAATAACTGAGGTGGTAGTATTGTTTGCGAAAGGCAACCAGGGCAAATGTTTGGCATCTCCAGTATTCGTGTTTATCGCTTGCATGTGGACAGTGAGGTGTAAGCTCAAATAGCCATAAGCAAATTGGAACACAACGGTACGTATCCTAGATGGTGTCTGAAAGCATATTGGTTTGCAGGGATTTTCAGACAGTTGAGTCTCTAGACATTCACTGTAAGAAAAGAAGAAAAATGAAAAATAAGTCAAAATCCTCACCACGGGCCTCAGCACACAGCTTCAGAGCAATACCTCTCTACCCAGTGAATTGTTCTTCTAGAGTAACGAGTTTCTACTCATAACCAGCTTTGTGCTCCTTGATGTTTGGTGGCTAACTGTAAGCTTCAACTGACTCCTTCACTGAGACGAATGCAATTAAATTGTCTTCTATGGATCTGGGCAGATAAAACCTGGCTGGAATTGAGTTAGCACTTCTGTGGTGAAGCACAACCTTGACGAGATCTATTGCCACTTACCACAGTGCTGAGAAACCCCAGGCAAAAAATCCAGGCATTGACAAGCCTGGAGAACATTCACTGCAAGTAATGAGCAACCTCACTGTCCTGTTTTTCTGGGACAGAATTCTAAAATAATTTGTCTGTTCAGAAATAGCATAGTCTCAAGGGACTGCAGAGTCCAATTCTGTGAGAATAAAAGAGATGAGATGCTCTGGTGTGCAGGCTTCTGTAGTGACCAAGGCTGAGGGTAGTTATATTAGTTGATTATTATTATTATTATTATTATTATTATTATTATTATTATTATTATATTAAGTCTGTTTTTATTTCAACCCATGGGTATCCTTTCCTTCTCCCTGATTCTTCCTCCCATGTGGGGTTGGGTGATAGAACAACTGTCCATACTGTGACACCCACAAAAACAATTCCTGATTAATAAATCTTTGGAAGGTTTGGTAATGCCCAGTTTAACAGAATTTAAAGGCAAGAAAGAATGAAGTGAGTAACAGGAAGCATTCTGCAAGAATTTCCCCCAGAGCACTGTGAGCGAGGGAATGAAGCCAGAGAGGGAGCGCACCTGTGGCTGCCGTTGAGGAACGCGTGCCTCTGAGGGGTGGTGCACCCTCCTACTGCTGCATCTCACTGCTGGGAGAACCCAGGGCTCACCAGGGAGTGGGCGGGCAAATCCCACCTTTCATTTCATTCGTGAGTCACTAAGATGCATTTTGTCCTGCATCATTCTTTTCCCTTGTCCACCTCCTGCAACAAAACCCTCCTCTGCAACTCTGGAAGTAAGGCCCCGTGTGCTGGGTAACTGATGCAAGGGGCAGAATGTTCAGAGCAATGCTCAGAAGGAACATAACCCAGCAATAAATGTCTTTTATAAAATATAACATTTTCCTGACCTACTTGAAACCAGCTTAGTGTCAGCACATTACCCAAGAAAAAAAAGGACTGTCTTTCTGCATGAGCTAAATTAGCATTTTTATTTGAAGCATAAAATACTGACAAGAAACAATAGCTGTAGATATAAAAGGTGGTTAACCAGAGAAAACAAGCATATTGCTTAAATAGGGATGCTTGACAGAGAATAAGTTATCAAAAGCACAATGATGCTTGAAAAATGGCATGAGAATGACATCAATTTTCAACCACATAAGGGGAATTATGATTCTCCTGAGCCACAGGATATAATCATCTACAGTAAATAATTCCCCCTCTTTTCAGACAAGCACTTTGCACTACCAGAAAGAGACAACCATACCACAGGCAGAGGAAATTAAATACTCTGTGAAACTCTGAACAGCACTTTGGTCTCCAGATACCAACTTTAAATTGCCATATCAAAGAAGAATCCCACTGACATCTTTTGAATTAATAGCCATTAATCTTATCACCCTACTGATAGCACCAAAACAAGCAAATAGATGCATTTTTTTCATTCCTGAGGCAAGAATGTTGTTACAAGAGCAGTGTAGCAGCTATGCACAAGGTCCCAAAGGTGCAGGAACAAGCAGAATTGCCCAGTGAACTTGGGACTAATTGGCACACTGGTGGGAAAAGAAAAGTGATTGAATTCTCTTCCCAGTTTCTAAAATGCTGCAAAACAGTGTTAATTCTTCATTATTATATTAATGCCATCAGCACATGGGAAAGGTGCAGTGTAGACATATGGCCCAGGCCTTGATAAAGTGCTTGTATGTGTTGCCAAGCAGTAGCACAGTACATTTTTCTGTCTGTCCCCTGGGCATTTGTATCTCCTGTTACTGTATTAAATTGAGTAGTTTGGGGGGGGTGGGGTGTTGTGTTTCATGTTTATCCTTGAAATACCCCTTAAGATAAGAGAATGCTAACCTCTGCAGTCAATATGAAAAGCACAAAGACTAAACAACTCCTCTCAGGTGAAGGAGAGAGGTTGTGGTGGAGCAGGATACTGAACCCATACCTACTATGTTTCCAGTTACTGTCTTATCCACTGAATGGTCCCTCTCCTTCCTCCGCTTCTTCCTTTGGGGTGGTTTTTATTTCCCTGTAGGTGTGGGAACTGGGACCTAGCAATGTGTCTGGTTTCAGCAAGCCTTCGGGAGAAAGCAATAGTCATAATGCGATGAAGCAGGTCTGGGCACACTTGGCATCCAGGATGTGTCTGGTTCCTTCATACATACACCCTGACACAGCCTGGGACACATCCCTCAGCAGAGCAAGTAACTAGGCCATTCACTATGGGAATGTCAGGATAGGATAGGAGTAATTCCTCAAACTCCCCCATTTTCCCTCCCAAATTATTATACTCACACGCATTTTAATAGCCACAAGTTAATTTTTCACCAGCTAGTAAAATTGTTCTTATGTTCATTGAAATGCAGAAGGGGGCAAAACATTCAGTGAGAAATTGAAAAATCTGAGGTACTGTAGTAGAAAAGCAAAATATCTCTGCAGTGACACAATTTGGTGCTGCGAGCTGCAGTGTGTGTGTTTCACACTTCCAATCTTTCTTACTTCTCCTGTGAGGTACCACAGCACAACGAGCACCTCAGCAGCAGTCATATGGCATCCTAGGGGTTGAAGGACAACTAGGGAGAGAAATCTGATGCACCCGAGTTAAAATGCCAGTATGGATTTGAAATCATAGCACTTCATTATCAAGATCCCTGTTTTTCTGGGTGAGAAAAGAAAGGAATGAAATATTTTGTGTTTCAACCAAAACTCCTTTGGCCATTTTCAAGTGTACAGGTTTCCAGTGAAAAAAAAAAAATAATGTAATGGATGATGGATGACTCTTACGGAAAAAAACAAACAAACAAAACAAAACAAATTCAAAAACCCAACTATATTTTATAACCAAAACTTAAGTTTTTCTTCCCAATCAGACAATGTTTGTGATCACCTTTAGCTGAAAGGGAACTTTCAGTTCCAAATACCCCAATACAAAGGCAAGTTGATATGGATGTGAGGTTTTGTTTATTCAGAGATGTCAGGATCAGGCTTTAAGTCTGTAGAAACAAGAGACCCTATTACTCTTTTACTTGTAGATGTGCAACTGATGGGTGTACAGCCTCCAGGAGTTTAGATGACTGAGATAAGGTTTCAGATAAACATCCAAATGTGTAGATTTTTATCTAAGCCAAAGCTCTGAACCTTTAAAGGATTACCCACCCCCAGGGATAATCCTGTAGTGATTTCAACACCTGTACTGAGTCAAAGTGAGTTCAGAGTCTCCTGGACACAAGAAATGGTTCAAGCCCATCCTATCATTTGTTTTGGATGGCTAAAAAAGTCCATGTTAGATCTGAACATAATGAAGTGGGCACTAAATGACTCCATCACAGGATAACTCCAAATAGTCATCACTGGGATCACTTATTACCAAGGAAAAACAACCTGTGACACTGTTTCTGTGGCCTACAGAGGAGATATACCCTGAATGCTTTTACAGTGAATCAGAAGCTCTAAATACCTGACAGTTTTATAGATATTTAAATGAGCTTATTTTCTGTCAGCATTTTGCTTTGGAAGCAGACTTTGCTGCCCTCTCTTGTAGTTATCATGAAAATGTGCTCATGTTCTCACACAGCAAAACTCCACTGTATATTAAGCAGGACTGATCCTAAAAATTGCTGTCCCCAGATACAGAGTAACAGATATCATGAGTGTCCATGCCCATCTGTTACCACAGATTACACATAGAACATAGAATCATAGAATGATAGAACACGCTGAGTTGGAAGAGATCCTCCAGGATCATCAGGTCCAACTCCTGTCACTGTGTAGGACACCCCAAGAGTCACACCATGTGCTTGAGAGCATCATCCAAATGCTTCTTGAACATACTTAGAGAGAACTTTTTTGGTCCTGTTTCAGCATCTGCACAGCTCAGAGCCCACAGGAGGACAGGCTGTGTGCTCTTCTCATTCCCAAGCAGCAGCTTGCCCAGGTGTTCTGAGGAGAGAAATTGGACTTTGAAGAGAGAAATTGGACTTTGGGTTTCATTCAGGTTTCTCATAAATGAAGCAGTAACTCTTATCAGGGTTACCAGAATTCTTTTTGCATATCTGACAAAGGATTATGGGTTTAGTTTCAGTTTTAGATGCTATGATCATGCTTCACAAACAACCAGGAACTGGAAGGAGATGAAAAGAGCTTTGCCTAACACTTTGTACACACCTATGCATGTGCACATATACAAGTGTATGATGCCCATTATTTCACCATGGATCTGAAAGTGCTTTACAAGTGTTAACTGATCATGTCACAAAAATCTCCTTTTCCTTATTAAAAAAATTAATCAATGGGTATTATTCTGACAACAAAATTATAGACAGAACACAATCTTCCCTAAGGCCTTTTGGCAAATCCTGTAGCCTTGTTTGGGCTGAGTTAGCCTGAAAGGAAGGCAAAAGTTTTTAATAGAAGAATTGCCTAGTAGAGTGAACTGTTATTGTTTGGTGGTTTTTTTAAATCTAAGCAGGAAAAAGAGGGCTCACTATTCTTCATTTAAGAAGTTCATCTGGTAACATATCTCTGGAAGGAACTGCTGGCTTTGATCACTCTCCTGAAGTACAATGGTATTTAAGGAAAAGCTGATCTTATTTTAATCACTGGTTCTTTGGCTCACCCTTGTAATTAGAAGGAAAGCTTGCCTCAACAGTGCTCAGGTGGAATGCATAGGAAACATATGATTAATGGTGATTCTAAGTTTAGCATTTCACCTCCAAAAACAAAACAAGTATCTGGTGCAAAGTGTTTTCCATAAAGTCAAGAGACATTTGAAAGATTAAGTTAATGAACAATGGCCTACATAATAAGCAAAGCCATTTAAAACCAGTTGGGATCTTGCAGTTTCATTTAACAGCGCTAGACTTTCAACCATTCATTTTCACACTGGGTCTTCTCTACAGGTTTCATTTGATGTTCATGGTGAGGTGAGTTGCAGAAAATTTTATCAGTATGGGAAACAAGTACAGATTGGGTTTGTTTCCTATGCCAGCCCTACCTGATCAGGCTGAAATAGAGGCTTCTCCCTGTCCTGCTGTGTATCCTACTGCTTGGTAAGTTCAGACAAATGTTTTTAACAGAGTTCTGGTGATTAAGTCCTCCTTAATGTGTTGTAAATCCTTGGAAGTGGAGGAGGATGTTTTCCTAGAGAGAACAAACTTGGTTTTCTTTTTAAATAAAACTGTTCTCTAGCAACTATGTTGATCTGGCTATTGGCAAGTAGATATCTGCAAATGTATGTGTTAGGAATATTTGGACTTGGGAAAAACTAAGGTATGTTGCACTGCAAGGTCAGCATCTAACTTATATAAAGGTGATGGTCTGAGGATTATTTCCATCTGTATTGCTGTTGTTATCACAGAATATCTACTGTTTGCATCTCAGATTCATTGGTTATTCCCCCACAATCCCAAGATTTATGCTTGATAGGAATTTAGCAAAAGGAAGGGGAGAAGTTACTGCATGAACAGACAACACTGCTTTCATTATGTTGTGTGCTAGGAAACCATGAAATGAAACTAAGGATCCCCAAGAGTTCCTTCAGTTTCTTCAGCCAACACTTTCCATATCTCTGTGATATTCTCACCAGCCTTCTTCACCCTAGAATTTCATGTCCAGTGAAATAAAATCCAGTGGGTACCATCTGAAGAGTGCAAATGGACAGAGGATGATATAAAGCCATTCGCAGCTCTTTTCTGAAGTTATATTCAGTGAAGTCTTGCCTCATACTTATTTGTGTTTGTATTTGATCATCAGAAAAAAGGCCACTTGCTAAAGTCAATTTTAGAGTCTACACCAAAAATATGACACACAGAGTCAGAACAGGCTTTCTGGAATCTGACAGTCTGGAATATTTTCTTTCCCTACTGAAAGGAATAAAATGTGCAGTCTCAGTTTTCACCTGTAGGAAATCATGACTGGACCGTGCTAATGGTTTCCAATGGCAAAACATTGGTAGGAAATCAAATACCAGAATTTTTTCCAACTTTCAGAATAGAAAGTGTTATTAACAGAAAATCCCCTGAACAATTAATTCAGGTATTTGATAGATCACTTGAAATCTCCAGAGAAAAAATAAATAAATAAAAGTTTCTTTAACTCAGAAGTTCTAGACTAGATGTGGGGGAAGAGATGGAGTACATAGGAGACAGACCAGATGTTTGGGCTTAAAATGTAATGTAGATAAAGTTCATTTTTTCAGAATGGTCTCTCCTATTTGGCTTTTTGATTTCAAACTTTGAGGTTGGTGTGGTAACTTCTTTTGAAGACAAGAGTCTTTACAGAAGGCCCTTCAGTGCCATTTATTTCCATTTGCAGAAGAGCGAAGTGTGGGTCAAAAGGCACCAGGAGTGCCTGACTCCTGGCAAAGAGCAGCCAGCCTTTCCTGAGCACAGTGAGCATGAGATTATGGTTTGGAAAAGTGAGGAAGAAAGAAATTGATGAGCCCACAGAAGGAGCAGAATCAACTTCCCTCCTACCACCTTGCTGAGTCTTCATTTTGCTACAATCATCCCGTATCACTGTGACTCTCATGAAATCATGAAGTGACATCAGCCAGGTGCCTCGGTGATGGGACTGGAGATACTGGACCTGGTCTGCAAGGTAAAGTAGTGGGTATTTACCCAAAAATGCCATGAAAAACCACAGCGAACACACATATTTTATACCTTATGAACCAACCCTCAGGCTGCATGGTGAATAGGTTTGGATGACAAAGTAGCCTGTTGTTGTTACATGGGTATTTATGACCTCTATAGCTGTTAATTGCGTAAGAATTTAAAAACCTTATTTTAAACCTGCTGGTAGTCAGAGACCAACTAGCCCCATGGTTGTATTGCTGTAGCGTGTTCTATATCAAACATTTAATTGGTTTTGGGGTTTTTTTTGCAATAATGATTTCTCTTTCTGTTACACTCTGACCATTTACAAGTTACGTTCCTGCCTGTTGCTCAGAGGACCGACACAGTGATGTAGACAAACCTACTCACACAATAAGTGATAAAATATACTCTTTTTTGCACATTAGTCAGGAAAATCTAAGCTTCCCAATACAAAATATTAAGACAGTTGTTTTTGATACCTGCAGTTCCTTGGCAAGTCTCATTGAAACACTTTGATATACAGAACATGTTATAGATGAGTAAAAGGAACCTCAGTGAGGCCAGACCACAGCAAAAGCCTTAACCTTGATTTTTCATTCTCCAAAGCAAATACAAATACAAATACCATGTTTTTCCAGAATGGGTGTTTGCAGAGCACTCACCTTGCTGACCTGTCTCCTGGGCCTTTTGAGTGTAAGACAGCTTGCACCTGACCAGTTATGCACTTTTAGGATATCATATCAATGAGCAAATATAATATTGCAAGGGGGGTGCAGCTGTGAGCCCTTCAAACCTGAATAGTGAAGCCAGCAGTCCAGCCACCTCTGTACTGGTACAACAACAATCCCTTCTACAGCTTCTCATATTATGAATGGAGCCTAAAACATGCACGCCTGACAGGGGAGAGTAAGAGAGGAAGACGGGGAAATGGAGAGGAATGGGAGGGCAAGGAGAATAACAATGTGGTGCTTTGACTCCAGCTTAACTTCGAGCTGCATGGTGGCTCCGCAGCTGGGAGGTTTTCCTAATGACATTGTGCATTGTGCTGGAGTGGCTTCTACCACTGCGACACAGCCACTCTGCTGAAGACTCTGGGGAATTACCTTGGTATTTAATTTGTTGTTATGAAAACAGTGAGTTTGACTGCAGCAGGAATAGTTTCTTCCCAAACAGTTACCAGAATCCTATTGTTGTTCTCCTTCTTGTTGACCTTTTTGCTGGTTTTGTGATTATAATAATGATTTTCCCGGCTTTGCTATCTTGAATTTGTTTGATTTATATTGTGCCAGGAACAGAAGGGGAAAAAGCAGCCCATCTCAGACAGAAGTTCTGCTAAATGAAATATTTTAGAGAGGTAATTTTTTTGAATGGAACTGTGATGGCAAGAGAAAAATTTTCCTTGCTTTAAGCATTTTAATAGTATATAGCTACTAGAAACATAGGGCCAATTTTCAGCCCCGGCATTATGCTGCTGTCACATTATTTTTTTAATTTTGTTTTTTAAAAATTATGTTAAAAGCAAATACTACTTCTTCTAGAGTGCAAAGGCTGTGAAAAAGTCTTCTAACAATTTTTGCATCTGTAACTTTGCTGAGATCAATTACTTCCTTGCTTAGTTTTGTGCTTTTCTGAGAGCATTTGCTGGGCTTGGTACTCTAAATGTCCCCCACACAAAATTCTGAAATGAAGAGAGAAGCTGTCAAGGACCAGGTCACAGGTCTGCTTTGGATAGCTATAAATAAGTTAGCAATCAGGATCCTGTTTGCAGCATCCCTGTATGAAACCTCTTATTGATTTCCCACAAAAGTAAGGCTCAGGTAAGTCTGGTTTAGGCCATGCTTTACCTGCTCGTTTCCAGTTCTGTTAACCTGTGTTAAACTCTGAGACTCAGAGCTTAACTTCTCAGGGTGACGAAGACAGTGGCAATCTTAGGAAGGTGTTGTCTTGGCTGACACAGAAACTGAGTCATTGTGAAATTATCTGGGTGTGAAATATGGCAGCAGGGCAGCTGCTGAGTTCCCCTTGCCCTCTGCTAATGGCCTGTGACATTGGCATGAGGCAGTGTGTAACTGTAGCTCCATTTCTGTTCAGCCCATGTCCCCTGTTGTATTTTGCACGATATTGAATACACAAGCAGCAAGCTAAAAGCTAGTGAAAGTGTCTGTTAACTTAGGCACAGATTCATGTGAATTAATGATGCTATTTTGAAAGCCAAATATAATAACAAAAGAACATAAAGTTAATCTTACATTTCCTACCATAAATGCTCTTAATTGTAGATAGTTGACTATATTTGAGGTAACATTTGCATACAAAACTATGCACCACTATAATAAGATAACAGAGTCATTATGATGCTGTTTGCTGTGTTTACAGTGTGCTGAATCAGCTCCTGCACATTCTTTTACTTTTCTTTTACACTTGTCTTTTACTACTTGTGGCTATGTTTTTAAAAAAAGCAACAAACAACAAAACACATAAAAGTACTGATTTTTTTTTTATTTGCATATGAAACTCTATGTTATCTGTGCTCTGCAAAGCTTACTTTTTAAGGATAACATTTTATCTGCAAGGACGTACTTTTTTATAATAAGGGCAGTGTGCCATAAGCTGCTTATGAAAGTCCTATTAGGAGACAATTATTTTAGTTATTATGTATATCTTAAGATTAGAGTACTGCTAAAAACATGCTATCCACTTCAGGAGGACAAAAAAGAGCTGTCCATCCTACACCCAGTTCTCCCAATCCACAGAGAGAAAGGCAGCAGGGAACAACCAAAGACACATGCAGGAGCTGGGAGATCAGTGTGGTTTCAAAAGAACACAGACACAGTCTTGTATACATTTTATTAGGATCTAGATGAACAAACTATAGAACTATCCTGTGTACTGTATGTATCTTGTCCTTAAATAACAGTAAGGTAAGTGACAGAAGGCAAACATTAATTGCTGGTTTGCTACCACCTCTTCCAGCATTAGTCTCATTTTGACATATGTCCATTAAGAACAATGCTTTTCTTCACAGCTTCTTTCTTGAATTTTGCATGTAGTAGTTACATACACTGTGCCCACAGACTCTGTCAAGATGGACTTTATGTGCCCATTACAGACTTTTTATTAGTTTGTTACCAAAGGTACCAGCTAACATTAGCCTCTTTTTTTTCCACAGGGCTATTTGCATGGATATTTGCAGGAGTAGATTTTAGATTAAGGCAGGGAAATAGTTCAAGAAGAGCAAGGTGCTGCTGTGGTTTAATGAAAGAGTCCAAGCTTCGCGTGAAGAGGCTGCAGAACTGCGCTCCCCCTCATTTGTTCTTTTGCTCCATTTTCCTCGGCAGCACCATCTAATATTCATCCTTGCAGCACTGATGGGAATGACTCTATAAATCTTCACCTGGGGAATATCAGAATCTAGACAGAGTTGAAATATTGCTGAAACAGAGAGAGAGAGAGGCATGTTTGACATAAAATCAGGAAAATTAATCCAACGCTGGAACAGAGTCAGTGTGTTGGTTCTTCCTCCTTCTTCCTCTGCCTCCCCTGGGCTGCCTGAAACCCACATTGAGCATGGGTGTTCACTTATTTCAGGCTCCTGGAATTTAAGTTCATGCACTGGAAAGTGAGAATGGGTTTATGGAGCCATGACTCATCCCGAGGCACAGAAGAAAACACTTTTACCAGCACTCTGGCCTCGCTCAAAGTCCATTTCTCAAGGGTGGTCTTGCAATCAACGGCTTGGAGAAAACACTTGGATCCTTGCTGCCAGACCCAGACAGGTGGACGCTCACCGAACCAAAGCTCTTCTGGCAGAAAGCTCCATCCTGCAAGACCACTGGGACCCCAGGACTCAGTGTGGTGAATGCTGAGCCTAACCAAACATGACCCTTCCAAATGGCCCTTTAGATGCTGTCCTCAAGCAGTAAGAAAGGGCCCGAAATACTGTCGGAGCAGAAGGCTACTCTATGTCTGCTGCCAAGCAAAACGTTCTCAGAACTCGGGTAGGATTTCTGGGAAAGGAATTTTCTCCTCACAGAAGGGTCTTCTCATCACCCTGCAGAGCTATGGCTGGGCGAGTGACTGCTGTGACTGCCAGGTTTTCCAGCACTTTTCCTGCATGCCCACCGGCATGTGGAGAAAGCAGATGCAGGTGATCTGCTTAAATACCCGGTGTGTCCTGGTTTGGGAGCACCAGGATAACATTTTCCATGCTGACTCTAGACCCCCCAGGCGCCCCCAGCCATCTCCACCAGTGCCCGTGGCCATTGCAGTGGGGGAGCAGCTGTGCCTGTGGGAGGGGAGGCTGGGTCAATCACAGAGCTCCTGCCCATGGTGCCCAGTATCAAATGGCTGCCCTGAGCCCTCCCTGGCTCCTGGGGCTGCTGTGCTGCAGGGCTGGGTTCACCTCTTGTCACCCCTCCCAGCACTGCTGGTGTGCCAGCAGCCTGTGTTCCGCTGCAGAAGAACACTGTGCACAGACAGGTCACCTGCCCCTGCCTCCTCCAGTAGGACCAGCACAGCTGCTCTGAGGTTTTTTTGCAGTCTGTGACCAGACACACTGGGCCCAGGTGCCTCCATCCCCTGCTGGGGCCAGTTTGGGACTTTTCCAGTCTGGACACAATTGCCATCTGTGATATGCAGGCTCCATGTTTGCATATCTATTTATATATCTGAACATATTTGTACCTTTCTATATAATTCACTATCTTTATTATTATTGTTGTTGTTATTTTCTTTTTCACTAAAACTGTTACAGGGTTTTTTTCCAATCTCAAAGTCTCTCTCCCTTATTCCCCTGTTATATTCCCCTGGGGGGAATAACAGAGAGCATCTGTCACCAGTTATTGGCCAAACCCATGACAAGGTGCTACAAGAGAAAGGTACTAGGAGATAGGAAGCTCTTCCCACCACCCTTCTCTGCCTTTCAGCTGAGATTTTGATACAGGGGTACACAAGTTAAATGAGATGGGGGAAAGGCACTTGCTTGAGATTGCACAGGTGGGGAAGGGAAGCAAACCCTGAGCCCTTATCCCAGCTTTCCAGCTGATGTTTTCCTCCTCACGTGCCAGCACTCAGTTTGGGAGCTGCTTAGTTGCACAGTTCAAGGCAAGAGTTATCTTCCAGTTGTGTGTTTGTACAGCACCTAACACAGTGAAGCCCTTCTTGACTGCAGTCTGGAGACATTATCACAACACAAATAGTAAATAATAATCAGGTTAAAGATAGCACCGAATTAAACCAGAGCAATACATCTATTGGAGGCCAAATGGTACACAGTGCCAGCTCAGGCAACTGGCTCTCAAAACTGAAAGAGAACATTCCTCGACAGTAAAATAAACACTATTCTTTTTCTCTTGAGCTAGATAAAGCATTGTGTGTTTCTGATAAATCCATATGGTTTGCTTGCTTGCATGAAGAACAACAATTCCCCAGATTTCTTCCTTAGAAGTTGCATTATCAATAAATGCCTGTGATATCAGTCGGGCTCTTTAGCCCACACATCCGGCCGGTATCTTAATTGCAATAACTTCACGTCCCAAAAAGCCAATGCAGTGATATACAAGGGCCCTGATTCCAACCCCTAACCTCTCAGAGCCCGGAAAGTCTTTCAGCATTCCTGCAAACTTACATAAGAGAGAAGGAGCAGATAACATTGTATGCTTGCAGTTAAACATGCAGGATGCTTGTGCTCTCTTGCAGAAAGGAGTGAAAGAATGGCCTCTTAGGAAGTAGTTCTGAATTAGAAAATAGCCTTACAACTGAAGAATTTGGAGTGCAAAACCAAGGCCCCCTGGGATTGTCCGAATTGTTTTTTCAACTCTCCAAAATGACTTCATTGCATTTTTTTTCTACTGTCTATGACAACCCAAAACCTACTGAATAAACAGACAGAATACTGTATGTGGTCTTTGTATATCCTGAGCTAGACATTACCAGTGGCATCATATGAAGCAGACAGAAAACAAGCCTGACTTAAGTGGAGAAGGAACTTTCCTTGACCTGAAAAGGTTCCTTTAATTTAATTTGCCTTTAGAATTGGGAACTACAGAGCAGAACTGGGAAGGCAGACAGGTCTGACTTCCATCCCTGGGAAGATGATATAAGGCAGCAGGAGGGTGAAAGGAATCCTAGCAGTGTAATTTTCAAAACACCCGAATTTTTAAAAGCCCTTTACAAGGTGCCACACTAAAAGTTATTGAAGGAAACTAACTGGTCAGAGGATTAGAGTCAGCAGTGGAGAGTCCCCAGGGATGGGTGCTGCATCTTTATTGATAATGAAGAAGAGAGGAGGGAGTGAATGGTAAAATGTGCAAGTTTGCAGGTAATACTACACATTTCTCCATAGACAAATGCTGTGCCAGGTTCAGAAGGATCATATGAGTGTACAAAAACATGGCAGATGACCTCCAGGTAGGCAAATGAAAGGTAATGCATCTTTGGAGGAATAATCTAAACCATGATGCTGAACCCAGGTAGCTCCAGCACAGGAAAGAGACTTCAGCAGCATCAGTGACAGTTCTCAGAGATCATCTGCTCAGTGTGCAGTGGCAGCCAGAAGAGCCAGCAAAGCACTGGCAATGGATAATAAGGGAAAGAACGCCACTTTCCTGCTACAGAAAACTTCTGCAGTGACATTAGCTGGAGTATGTTGTGCAGTTCTGCATCTCAAGGAGGGTATGGTGGAGCTAGACACGATCCAGAGAAGGGCAAGGAAAACAGCTCAGAAACTGCTGATTGGATGATAACTATGAAGAGAGACTAAAGGAATTGCTTCAATTTGGAGAGAAGAAAGCTAGTGGTGTAAGGGAGGAGATGGGAAAAGCTTACGGAATCACACACGTGGTGGGTTAGGCAAAAGTAGAAGGGTTATCTACCAAATGCTGGAACTGGGGAATGCTTGCTGAAACTAGCAAGAAATCAATCACAGATAGAAGAGTATACTTCTACTACTTGGCTAGCAATGAAGTTCTGGCATTTGTTGCCACAGAAAGTTTCAGGCATATGGTGTCTGCAGGTTCAGAGAGAGATGAGACAAATTCAGTGGCAGCAGGTCCACAAGTAAAGGCCAAAGGAAACTGTCCCCTATCATCCCATATACACCCACTGTGGGTCTTGGAGGAGAACACGCAGAAGAGGCCATGGAAAGTGGCCAGGCCCATTTGCTGTCTTTGAATAGGGTGACCTATTTATTGCCACTGTCTGAGATGGACAGGGGGGCTAGATGGACTGCTGGTCTGATCCAGTATGTTTTTTAAGTAGTCTCTCAGTGATTTCAAAGCTGCGGAGGGTAAACAGGCACATCTTTAATTGATGTTCTATCTAAACCTTTTATGCTGTTTCAAAAAGCTCTGCTCCACTTCACACACCTGCTAACTCTTCAGTAGTGGATTCACTGGGAGCAACCAGGGCCGTTTACTGCCAGGTGAGCATGGTTTGCTCCCCTTCCTCTTGTTCCTTGGCTTCCACTTGCTATCTGGTTGGCAACAAGAGCTGTGTAGCACTCTTTCTGTCAGCTTATAGCCAGAACAGCTCCTTTGGGGGATATGTGAATATGAAACAATTAAAAATTTGATTTTTCAGAGTTAAGGGAGGTAGCAAGGCATTTCAGTCAATAATAAAGGTAGTTAATTGCTACACAGAATCACAGAATTCTAGGGTTGGAAGGGACCTCGAAGGATCATCCAGTCCAACCCCCCTGCCGGAGCAGGTTCACCTACAATACATCACACAGGAACACATTTAAAGGGTAAGCAATTCTTATTTGAGATATTTTCAAAAGGGGTCAGGGTGAGGATGACCTCACAAGTTTTGGTGAGCTAAGGGTCTGATGATGCTTGATTTTGGTGCTTGGGAATACTGTCTTCTGGACCTAAAAGTTCACCTCAGAATTTTTCCTAGGGCTGTAGCTTTGCTAATTTGTTTCATCCTTGAGACTGTTATTAACACCCAAAGGGATTTCTGCATTTTGTTGCACTCCTGGGATACTCTTTGGTTGTGTGGGACAAGTGGTCCCTTTGGAAAGGAGTTGAGGGCTGAGGTAGAAAGCTCTTAGAAGCACTGAGGGAGGAAAACTTGAGTGTTACTTCAGTGCAACAAAAAATGTGCATCCAGTTCTAATTGCTATGTGTCTATTGTCAGTAAATGAAAGAAATGACAGCTCTATCTAACTGGCAGGACTTTGGTCCATTTTGTGAAATCTCAGACAGCAAAAAGTGGTATTGATGTGGTCAGATCGCGTGCTGAAGTCAGTTTGATATTCAATTTCCAAGCAGAAGAAATTTTTCTTTTTGTTGTCTAGACAAAGTAGTTTTTACAATAATGAAATATTGTTGTAGCAGGAAGAAGTTCTTGAATTTAAATATGCCAGAACCTTGCAATAATTTTGGTTTGATCTAAAGTTAACGGCAAGAGCTTCTCCCTAGTTACAGTGGGTTGAAAACATATTAATGAACTCACATTTCATGTAACTTGTTACTGCTGTTGTTAAGGGTTGGACCTTGTTACCACTGAGTGCTATGCAAGCTGTTTTATATAAAAAAAGTTACTTTCCTTGCCCCAAATAGTCTAACCTTTTGTCTAAAGCCATATGTGCAATGTATCTGGGCCATATGTATAAATATGAGACAAAACAGAAGATTAAATGTGCTGACTACCAGGCCAATTGTGAATGTTTGTAGGACGCACAGGACAGGCAAATCTGTGGGTTGCATGAAGTCTTTAGTTTTTACACTTATGAAAATCTAAGCAATACTTCCAGTAGTTGTTAGGAAGGAATTTGCTTTTTCCCGGCACTTACTCTGATCTACCAGGTGTGTGTGGTCTCTTCCCTTTCCAAGGTTGCCCTTTTGTTCTGACTTCTTTAGCCAAAAAAAAAAAAAAAGAAAAAAGGCAGCTGGACAGCTTTTGGACAGCTTTAGTCTGTTAAATTGTCCACATTACTTACACAGCTACTCTTCTTGCTGACCCTTAACAGTTTAGTAGCTATGAACTTTAAGAGGCTCAATCTTAATCTTCTGTCTTCAAAGGAGCCAGAGCTGCTGCAGAATGTGGCCTTTTGATTGTGGCTTTCCCTGAATTTTATAAGCCCACCTTTGTCAGCTGGTCACTTCCAAGTGCCCCTAACAGTAAAATGAATGTAAATTACATAGATTTGTCTGAGGGCTTTCATTACTACTTGATGATTTGCTCTCCTTCTGGCACAAGCTCTCTCAAATACTGTATTAAATATCAGACTGCTACCTAAAGCACAAAATGTTCAGAGTCCTTGGATGCAGAGCCCAGAGCAAATATGCTGGCCAGAGAGCACTCCGGCTCAAGAGAATGGCTTTTGTATCTTTACTCTGAAATGAGGAAAGGTAGCACATGAGCAAAGTGATGAAACTGTGCCTCAGCATGTGGTTTCAGGGACTGACTCCTGTAATCTGCACAGATGTCAAGACTGGACCCAAAGGAAGCTCATTATTTAGGCAAAACAGTAATTTTCAGCAGATCAGGGCTGTTGGGCTGGTGCTCTCAGTAGATTTTTTATTTTTATTTTATTTTTTTTTCCCTAAGTATGTTAGTGTTCTGCCATGGTTTCACGCATGTGCTGTTTCCCATTTCTTATTTTCCTTGATTTCTTTGGAGCACTGTGCTCTGGGCAGTAAGCATAGAGGAGGACTGTGGACAAGGTCATGGACCTGGGCTGATTCAAAGGGCACGCACAATACTGATATTTCAGGGCTGTGAATTCAATCCTTTCCTATTGCTCTAAGATGCATATGAGCATCTCTGTGGTATACAGAGACCTACATGCCTGCTATTTGTGAGAGCTCAGTACCAGGGAGAATATTTCTCCCTGGGGACAGATGCACAAAAACTTCAGGCTTCCCTGGGGGTGTTGTTGCTCTTTCCCACTTCTGCTACAGAGTGCAACAGCCCCCAGGTACAGGGTAAACACAGGCATGTTCACTCTCATCACTCTCTGGGACCAGTGGCTAAGATGTCAGCTTACAAAAACTTCTTTTTTTTAGAAAAAAAAAGGGGGGAAGGGATGACAGAAGGTATCACATTGTAAAAATAGTTTCCTTGCTGTATCTAGACTTCAGAAGTGTAGACCAAGGAGTTAACTATTGGTGACATATGGCACTGCACCAGTGATGCAGTGGGCCTGCTGGCTTCTCTCGGATGCTTGCGCAAACACTGGTGGCTGCTGTCGGGGAAGGCTTGCAGGATCAATCCACAAGGGCCTGTGTAAGGTTTCTGTACACTCGAAAGCTTTGACTTGGTTGTGCGACATTCCTTCATATCCTGTCCTCTCTTGCTGACCTTTCTTCCTTGTTTTCCATGTGACTGACAGCCCTTTAAAACACAAAGCAACAGGATAGTGTCCGATGGTGGGAGGAAACATTGTCATCGGTTTGGGATATCATTATTGAAACAGCTTCAAGTTATCAACAGCTTCAAGGGGGAAAAATGCTGATACTTGTTTTTTGCCTTGCATACTATTCCCCATTCATTAATCGGTTTCTTGATTCTCTGACCCATTTTCCTGCAATAATAGCTCTATGGAAAATCTAATATTTCTTATCCCAATGTCTGCGTCCCTAGGCTGAAGATTTTCAGTTCTGCTTGCTGGCAAACTCTTCCACAATGCTTCTGGATGTAACTAGATAAAACTTTTCCTTCCTAACAGTTTGGAAATCATGTCCTAATCTTCCCTTTTTACTGACTTTTCCATGTTACTCATCACAGCTGCTAGAAGAACTAAAACATAATTCTGGAGGAATTATTTGATTCTGTTGAACTCTTAGGGACCATAGGGTGGCATTGTACCAGATCCCTTCTCTCCAGGGTCATTGCACTAATTCCCTGCCTAAAACATCACCAAAAGTAGTTTGACTGTAGTAATTAGTGTCTCCAAGCCTGCCATTTATCTAATGATCACAGAGTTTTGCAAACATTTGTTAATTATGTTCTCAGCAGCCCGGTCTCTTTAATTTTGCTGTTCTAACTTGGGCCACAATAGCCACTGTTTTTAATGAGGTAATTACTAGCCTCACTTCAGCATTGTATAAACTGATAGACAGAGAGATTGTGTTAGGTGGCTGCCTGATTAAACACTGCATATGTAGTAGAGAGAGAAATTAGGTCTGCATCTGACTCCTTCAACTCTATTTTGACAATAGGGTAACCTTGTTTCTTCATTCTGTAAGTTCATCTAGGGTTTTCCATATAGTACTAGGGAAGAAAATAACAAAGGCTGGGAACAAGGGCTTGGTAGGCAAAGATCTTCCTTCTCCCTCCCCTTCCCCCCCAAGAGCTAGGGCAGAATGCTCACTGATGACAAATTTCTCATTAAAGAGATGTTAGGAGTTGAGCTGCCTTAAAATGCTGACAAGACCATAGTGAATAAGAAGGATTTGTGACTAGTCCTGATGTAGAAACTACCTCCAGGGGCACAGAGCAGTGGAGAGAACAGCTTGCCCAGGAGCAGGGACCTTCTTTGTGTAAGAGATGCAGTGGTGAACATGAGTGTTACAATTGCAACAGCTGTAGCCATTGCCAGCTGGAGAACGAGGCAGGTGAGCTATTCACAATTAATAAGCTTCATGTACTTTGAAGATCAGAGAATCCACCCAGCATAACCTGTTGTTGATAATATGGGCCACGGATAGTCCTGCCCTGAGACCAGTTTCACAGCTGCTGTGGGCCAGTCTGAGGCCACACTTCTCCTGCTCGCTCTCCCCTTCCAGCACCCCTCTGCACTTGTGTTTGTGCTCCATCCTTTGCATTAGGTCTAGTAGATGTGAATCCAACTTGAAATTACCAAAAGAACTGTTGTTTTCAGCCTGGTCCATAACTGCAAAATGTTGAATGAGGTGGGATGACTTAGCCAGGGGATGAGAAGACTGCCCTTGATTTGAGTAGGTGAAACCACCAGATTATAGTCAGGATCATCTAAAGCATCTCTCTCGGAGATCCCATGTGGTCCTGAATCAGAAATGTTGGTGTTTGGAAACTCCCATCATTGCCCTTTCTTTTGTACCTGGGATAAATTAGCATTTTCAGGAGCACACAGAAAAGGGTTTTTCCTCACTTGCCACACTGAAAGTTGAAAACCTTGAGAAAAAAATAACTGGGCTGTATCAAAAGAAGTGTAACCACCAAGTCGAGGGACATGATTGTCCCCCTCTACTCTGCTCTCGTGAGACCACACCTGCAGTGCTGTGTCCAGTTCTGGAGTCTCCAGCATGAGAAGGACATGGAGATGTTGGAGAGAGTCCAGAGGAGGGCCACAAAAATGATCAGAGGGCTGGAGCACCTCTCCTGTGAAGACAGGCTGAGAGAGTTGGGGTTGTTCAGCATGGAGAAGAGAAGGCTCTGGAGAAACCTTACAGCAGCCTTCCAGTGCCTGAAGGGGCTACAGGAAAGCTGGAGAGGGACTTTTTGCAAGGGCATGAAGCGATAGAACAAGGAGGAACAGTTTTAAACTAAGGGAAAGTAGATTTAGATTGGATATTAGGAAGAAATTCTTTCCTGTGAGGGTGGTGAGACACTGGCCCAGGTTGCCCAAGGAGGTTGTGGATGGCTCCTCCCTGGCAGTGTTCAAGGCCAGGTTGGATGGGGCTTGGAGCAACCTGGTCTAGTGGGAGGTGTCCCTGCCCATGGCAGGGGGTTGGAACGAGATGATCTTTAAGGTCCCTTCCCACCCAAAGCATTCTATGATTCTAAATCTAAAACCTGCCCATGAGGTTCTAGTGACTTGGTACAAGGACAGCAGAGAAGGCAGGGATTCAAAAATAAAATGGCATTTGCATATGCAAAAATAAAATGGCACTTGCCCTCCTGTGATATTCAATAAAAGTCATGGTCTAACTAGTATTTATGACTTTTAAAACCTTTGTCATGGGGCCTCAGTGGTGGCAGCAAGCTCCAGTTTGAACAACTACAGCGTGCAGTGCATTAAAAACAAGGCTCAAATTCCAATCTCTGATGTGCAACGTGCAAATGGCAGGGGTAAGGAAGGAAAAGAGTTATTTGCTAGCATGTGATTTATATATTTGAAGATTAGAAAAAGGAAATAATATGGAAGTAACAATTTTAAAAACAGCTCTTTAGGCAAGAATCACATATAGATTATATTTTTTTAAAGGGGAAATCAGTAAGGGTGAAACTGGCTGATGAGGAACTAGTAGTAGGTCAGTTGTAAACTAGCTAGTGAAAAACAGTTATACTGGAAAGCTGCTGGTGCTTCTGCAGCAAAGAATTTTTAATTGTCCCCAGGTAAAGAGGTTTTTTGACTAAATCCTACTGAAAACAGTGAAAAAATTGTTTCTGATTTCTCTGTTATGCCACTGAAATAAATCCTTTCTCCTCCAAATGTTCTGCTCTATTCAGACTTTATCCTGTCTTTTACTACCTGAAAATCTTCTTACTGAAGATTTTTTTTTTAAAGCATGTTGGATCTTGTGCCTGTGTTCTGCTACTATCTGCATCTGATATTTCTCTCATTGCTCAGGTTGCGTTAGGGTCTTCATCCCTGTGGTGACCACAGCCTGTAGATGAGCCCTTACATTTATCAAGGCCTTGTCTCCTCCTCAAGATTGTAGATTTGTGCACGTATCGGGTACAATCTTGGCCTATTCATTTTGTGATCTTACAATGAAGATGGCAAACGATGCCCCCTCCCTTCAAGGCCAGGTTGGATGGGGTTTTGAGCAACCTGGTCTAGTGGAAGGTGTCCCTGGCCATGGTAGGGGGGTTGGAACTGGGTGGTCTTTAAGGTCCCGTCCAACCCAAACCATTCTATGAGTCTAAGATGCTGAGGGCAAAAAATTGCTTTAAAGGTCTAGAAGACAAACATAATGCTAGTAGAGTATGTAAATTTACAAGGGTCCAGTGTTGACACGCTGGATAGGAACAGAGAACTTTGCTTCTCCAATGCTGCATGAAAGCTGAAACTATCATAATGGTAGAAAAGAAAATTGAAAACCCTTGGAAGAGCAGCAGAGAAGAACACACGAGTACACTGGAACAGAGTGCATTGGCCAGGAGCTCTTGGAAAAAGTTAGGTTAGGGGGTGATGACATAATGATCACAATATAAATAAGTGAAAGGAAATTGGATGAAACAAAGGAAGAAGGTTATCTGGATTATCCAGAAAGTGGCTGCACAGAGTTTGGCCTAAAATTAAAAATGGAAAACAGAATCAGGCTAGACATAAGGAAAAAAAAATCATAA
This sequence comes from Aegotheles bennettii, assembly GCA_013398125.1. Taxonomy (NCBI): domain Eukaryota; kingdom Metazoa; phylum Chordata; class Aves; order Caprimulgiformes; family Aegothelidae; genus Aegotheles; species Aegotheles bennettii. The sequence continues at coordinate 218,770 of VZRW01001555.1, forward strand.
CCTTGAGCATGTCTGGAATAGACTGACAAACTGCAGCAAAAGGAATGACATGGGTGGGTGAGACTAGATAGGATAAAACAATGGCAAGAATAAAGTAAGGAAGTAATCTTTGTGGCGTGCATGACCCAGCTCGTGTTTTTCCAGGCCTGGTTGTCTATATACAGTTCAAGGGAGGCAGCAAGTAAAGCTCATGCACTTGTCAGTGGCCATTGGCTATGATAACGCACCGTGATAATCTCCCTGTGCCTCTGCCCAGTTTCACAGAGATGTGGCCGTGAGGGAGGATCACCAGTCCAACACTTGACAGAGATCAGGTTGCACAAAGTGCTGTGAAATGGAAAAAAGATGGGCCATCGGCCACAGCTGTGGATCTCAAGTCTTCCAGGCTTTGGGAGTTTCAACTGGAACTGGAACAGTTGTTCTGGATGCCTAAGTTGCCTTGAACTGCCCAAGACTGTTATTTGCAGGTCCGTCATCCTTGCATCAACTTCAATATCCATACATCTGCTGCCTTTAAACAAATCCTTTCACCTCACTCCATCTCCAATGTGGTGACATGGACTGTGCACCCCAGCAGCTGATATTAACAGGGTGGTTACTGGCTCGCTGGCATTATTTGCACATGAAAAATTCACATCTGCACCTTTTTCTGTTTTGTTTTTGACTCCCCACAGTGGAATGAGAAAGAATAATATGAAAAAATGAAGGTTATGAGAAGCATGAATTTGCCATGCTGCTTATTTGGTTTGCTCATGATGTCAGTGTTTGGGAATTTTTTTATTTTTTTTCCCTGAGATATGTGTTAATGCAACCTCAGCCTACTTCAGAAAAAGGATACCAAGGGAAAACGTCCATTAGAAGACCTTTTGGCCCTTTCTGTCTGTTTTGTGTGGGAACTTTTTGTGTTGAATTTTGTAGTGATAGGCCCATACTAGGCTAAAATCAACCTTTAAAGGAAGTAATGCTAGATGTGCCTTCAGGTCTGTTCTCTCAGCCCAGATGGAAATAGAAGAGAGATCTTGAAATTCTCCTTCTTGCAAAGAGAAGGGGTCTGCATTTCTAACGTAGCGAGTCGTTTTTCCCATACTTGGCATGCAGTGAGCTCTTCGGAGAGTTGCAGTTACGTGCTGGAGACATACCAAAGGAGAAGAAGCAAGATTTTGAAGTCCTGCCAAACACTGCACATTGTTACACACCAGGACGTTCCCTGTGCACCGGTTGGGTGCAAATACTCAGGTGGCAATGGTCTTGCCTTTACGTGGCTCTTTACATGGGAAATACTGCTCCATTAAAGCCAGTGAGGGTTTTGCTGCTGATTGTTGCTCAGAATAGGTGCCCATGGATTCAGAGGAATTTCTCAGGAGTGCAAGGAAAACTGAGGCTGTCTGCAAACCCTGAGGAGGGAAGAAGTTGAAAAGGTGGCAAATATCTCCTTAAAATTAGAAAGTAAAAGGACTGAATGTCATGACACTGGGTCAGAAGTTGCTGGGTTTGGGTGACGAGAACGGGAGGAAATGCTGCAGTCTTTGGTCACGGGGGTGGAGGGAACATGTTTCCCAAATTTCCTGCAAAACAGGAATTCCACAAAAATTTTAAAACTGAAACAAGTTTTTCAGGAAAATTTTAAACCTCTTTTGAGGGGGGAGATCTAAGCTCCAAGACATCGAGGGCAGCCAGGGTTCCTGGGGCCTCTGGTCTCCTAGCTGTGGCCAGCCCAGCGATGACCTGCCCTGGAGCAGGGATCCCTGCAGCCCTCAGCTCCTCAGCAGGAGCACAGCAGGAAACGCCTCCGGGATCCAGTCCCGTTTGTGCTTTATCAGAAGGCTGTCAAACAGACCCATTTCCCAAAGACATTTTCACTCTAAATTGCCCTTTTCCAATCTGTTTCACTGGAAAATTCCTAAGGTGTCTTAGCTGCTATCCAAGGACACTGGAAGAAACTAAAAGGTAGCAAGTTCAAAGCTGAGAAAAGGAACTATTTCCCTTGCATTATATATTTCAACTGTGAAATTTATTCCTGCAGGCTGCCACTGAGGTCAGGAACTCATCAAAATTCAGAAAGGGCTGGGAATGTGTGCTGATGATGAGCATATTTGTCATTCTATTACGTAATGCTACAAAAATAGGTTTGGGGAGGGGTGATTAAGATGAGGCTTTTATTGATCTCTCATGTTGCAGTGGGATGAGTGCAATTGTATTGCATACAGGTATATACTGCAGAGGCAATTCCTTCTGGTTTTCTCATATACATATCCAACAAGTTTTTGGTGCTGGTCGTTATAAGAGCAACTGTACTGGCTTATTGGCATCTCACCCTGATTTGATGGGAAAGGCTTACATATTAAGCATCCATATTAAATGTTAAGCCTCATCTTTGATGCATTGATGATGTTAAATCTGAGGGTCTATTCTCTTGATGTTCTGAATTGCCTCAGCTCCCATTGGAAACATATAGAAAATGAGGATTTTTCTCTTCATAGGGGTTTGGGCTTGTGTTGTTAAGACAAAGGTGACGGGGTATGGGCAGCAAAGCTTTCTGGGATATTGAATTTGCTTGGGGCATTTGTGGGTAAAACAGGTCCCAGAAAGGAAAGGGAGGAGGAGGAATTGGGTGTTTGTCAGATGACACTTCAAATTCCTGAACTGCAAAGACACAGACCAGGTTTACACTGACAGGCGTTGCTGCTTTACTAATTTTGCTAGGTGGGTAATGTCAGTGCTACTAGCACAGAAAAATCACCTTTGAGCATGATTCACCTCGTCTAATTTTAGCTGCTTAAGACTAAGTCTAGTCATCCAGAGTCTCTGTATCCTCAGCAGAGAGAGTGAAGCCTGCCTATAGGGTGATTCATCCCTCCTGTCTCTGGTATCTGCCATAAAATGAGTTGAATCATCATCAAAAGAGCTCATCCCTTTACACTGACTGCAATGGGAGCCCAGAGACTCCAAGTCTTGCCAGACACCTAACACTGGGATGGCTCATGTGAGGTGAGATAAATCTCCCTCTCTGGATAGCTGTGCTCATACCAACAACAAAAAAACCCCACAAATAAATCTATTTTTTATCAACATGAAGTAAATTGTAGACATACCAGGGGAGGCAAGGTTGCTTTAGAGGTACCTAGCTGAGATCAGCAAGATCACACAGATATATTCCTCCCCTTTCAGCTCTCAGACTTCAATCTGTACACATGGAGTCCTCGTCTTCTTCTCTTTTTAGAGAAGTGTGTAGCATCAGGTAGAGTTGAGAAAAATGTAAGAATATAGGAGTGTATCAACCTCAGTGTGCCCCAAAGCTTGCTTGCTTTGTCTCCCTCTGTATCTGTTGGCCTAATGAAAGATATTTAGTCTGCCTGTAAACTTTGTCTGCCTCCTGTCCTCACACCTTCAAGGCAGCTACAAAGCCACCATTACCTTGCCCTCAGCTGATCTTTGGTGAAGAACATGTGTTAAGCCTGTAAGGAGATAAACCTGTGCTTTTAGCACAGGCACTTTTCTAATGGTACCTCAAGCCTGCTTAGGCAACTCATAGTGAATCTCATTTTCATCTAAAAATGGTGACTTTTGTGGCTTTTCCACTGAAGAACTTGAGAGGCTACTCATCTGTGTAAACAACACTCTTTGTGGGCAAATCCTTTTCCAGACCTCTGGAAGTTTCTCTGATAAGAAAACCATAGGAAGCAGAAACGAATGACAGCAAAAATACATGGGACAATATTACTCATACAGTGACTCTGTCACTTAAAGCAAGAAAAAAAAATCCCCACAAAACCTCAGAGGAGAAGCACGCAGGGAATTTCTGTATTTCGCAAATCCCTCGTTTTGGGTGCGTAAGTAACAGTGTTCACCATCCGGGAGGCTTCTTGCGCTTAGGTACACGCTCATTGTCCTTCTATGGGAATACACAGTAAGTTGTGCAAATAGAGGCTGCGAGGAGACATCTGTCTCCCACCGGCGAGGAATGTGGGTGTGGATCACGCCAGGCTCCAGCCCGGCCCCTCGGGGACACTGCCCTTGCGCAGGCTCGAGAACAATAACCACCGGAACACGCTTGGAAACCTTCAGGCAGGAAAACGAGGAAAATAAAGGGGAAATAAATAAATAAATAAATCCCAGCACGGACTTTAATGTGCTGGTTGATGCTGTTTCCGGAGATAAACGACACGTGGGGATGGTGGCACGCGCCTGCGGCGCTGGCCCACCTGCGCTGGATGCACCGCAGAGAGTGGCTGGTGCGGCAGCATGGAGAGCAGGGTAGCTGGGGTGCCTCCAGAGGGTGACCCATCCCGGGCCGAGGTGCAGATCCCCCTCTGGCCCGTCACTCGGTGGGGTATCACTGAGCTGTGGGAAAGGACAGCGGGCTGAACATGAGCCAGCAGTCTGCCCAGGTGGCCAAGAAGGCCAACAGCATCCTGGCCTGTATCAGAAATGGTGTGACCAGCAGGAGTAGGGAGGTGATGGTGCTCCTGTACTCGGCACTGGTGAGACCACACCTTGAGTGCTGCGTCCAGTTCTGGGCAC